>NKZH01001829.1:0-155000 GCA_002370695.1 Metschnikowia matae var. maris | reverse complement strand
TGGGTAATGTGATTTCTTAACGTGGTCTCCCACTGTCTTGCTAGACGTCTGCCATATACTTACTGGGATGTAATTCTTATGGTCGACTTATATCTATAATAGGACTCTGTGATGGTGTTCAATCTTCTGATGGAGGCATACTTATACTTGGAGACACTAGATAAAATATCAATTAATATACTATAGATTCAATTATACTCAAACTCCATCTTCTAGTATCTGAACTGGACTTCAACTTCTAGAACCATTAGAACTCAACTTCTAGAACCATTAGAACTCAACTTCTAGAACCATTAGAACTCAACTTCTAGAAGTGGACTCCTCTAGAACTCACTTAAGGCGACGGCGGTGGCTTGGAAATCATCGTGAGAAATCGATACCTTGACATTCTTAACCCCAGCTTTAGAAGCGGCCTCTTTAGCTGATCCACTCAATGAAACTGTTGGTGCTCCCTTGGAATCACGTACAATTTCAATCTCCTTCAATGCTGCACCTGCTCCTTGAGACTTGACTCCCAAAGCTTTAAACACAGCTTCTTTGGCTGACCAAGTTCCAGTGAATGAGGCTTGTGGAGAAGGAGCACTTGAAGCATATTTGATTTCGGCCTCAGTGAAATTTCTCGAAACGAAAGTCTCATTCTCCAAATTCAACGACAGGAGAAGCTCAACGTCAACTCCAACACCTTTGGATCCATTGTTCAAAGAACTCAAAGCCTCGGCTGTAGCTTGAGCAGTTTTCGATACATAAGAAGTGGTGGATTGAACATCTTTTTGTCCATAAACCAAACCATTCTTACTCTCTCCAACACGAGCCAATGGGTCCAAGTAAACTGGCTGCTCCAACTCATCCGAGTATGGTGCATGGTCCTTGGCCACGAACATGGTGTTTCTGGTGATGGCATTGTGCATGTACCTGTAAGCTCTCTTTTGTCTTTGGGTCACTCTATGAGCATAATCCTCATACGTGTTCTTATCCAAACAAGCAAACAAGTAGTCTGAATGCACAGCAATGGCCTGAGCTCCCTTTTGACCAAATCCAAATGATGTCACCGAAACTGCCTTGATTCCATCCGTTTGGATCGACCGCGATGGGTATAAAACGTATTCAAAGTCCTGCATCACCTTATCGACGTTATCAGCGTTTCTGTTTCCTGGAACAATACCTGAGTTCAAGATCTGGATGGCTCCATTCAACATCCATGCTCCTGCTGCTCCCTTGGGGTGTCCTGTCAAGTATTTCTGGAACACTCCAAACACTGGGTTACCTTCAGTTCTACCCAAGTGCTTCATCATTGAGTTGATTGTGGCAGACTCATTCTTGTCGTTGGCCATGGTGGAAGTTCCATGGAAAGAAGCCACTCCAATGTCATCAATGGTCAAACCAAATGTGGCCAATGCTCCTCTCAATGGTGCAATTCTAGGGTCGGATTTGTAGAAGTTATTACCCCAAAGTTTCTTGGCCTCGGAGGTTTGTCTGCGAGCCTCTCTGTGGATCTCTTCGGTTCTTTCGCCCATAAACTCCTTAATGGAGAATTCAGCTCCATATTCTTCCTTAGCAAGCTCGGCCTCTTCGGCCAAGTACTCGATCTCCGACTCCTCCCATGCGGAAATCTGCTCCAATCTCTTCTTCAATTGTCTGGATCTGTACTTGATGTTCAACATGGAAGATGGGTACTTCAAGTCTCCATGGTGCTCACGTGCAGTGGTCAAAATACCCTTTCCTGGAGCAGGAATCGATCTACCAATCTTGTCAGTTGCTGTAGCTGTCATGGCCAAAACTGCATAGATTGGAACACCCATCTTAAGAGCCAAATCTGCAGTCATAATCACTTGGATACCGGAACCTTGAGCCTCCATAAATCCATTTCTGGTGGTGGTGGTTGGTCTTGACATCTCAGAAGGTGTTCTTCCATGAGCAAACTCATCCATAGCATTGGAAGTAGCATTCATGTTGGCAAACTCATACGAGCCTTCCTCCTGGAAATCATCGTATCCTCCCACAATACAGATCTTGGCCTTGTTTCCGAGAATGGTCTCGATACCAATATCCACAGACTCAACGGCGGTGGCACATGCTCCCACAGGCGTTTTGATTGGTCCAGAAGATGACAATAACAACATGTTCACCCATGCAGACATAGTATTGATAAAGGATTCTTGCAAGATATCGTTCTGTACAGGCTTATCGGCGTATCTGTCCTTGAACATACCTCTCAAGGCGGAAACACCACCCATACCCGAACCGGAACAGTTACCAACCTCGGAAACGTGCACATACTTGTAGAACTCGTATGGGTCGGTGATACCTGCAGACAACAAGGCTTCCACCGTTGAAACCAACACATATAACGTGATTGGGTCCACTTGAGAGATGGTATCATCAGAAATACCATAAGTCTTAGCGTTCCATCCTGTTGGGATTTGACCTGCAACCAACCGGTCAAATTTCAAAGCCTTTGGAATGTATAATGTGGCTCCCTTCAAAACACGTACCGTGTACTCACCAGTACCTTCGATTTCAAAGATCTCCACCTTATCTCCGTGTTGATGTTTGTATTGCTCAGCAGTTTCTTGGGATGCCTCAAAAGGTTCCAAATCGTGCTGAATCACAACCTCTTGGATCATCTCCTTCTTCTTAGGGTCATATCCAGCAAACAATTCAGGCTCAATAAGACGGATACCAGAGTGGGCCAAGATCTCCTCTTCATATTTGGCCTTGATTTCAGTATCCTCAACTGGAGTACCGGTCTTGGCATCCACCCAACCAGAGTAAGCCTTACCCTTGATCTTACCATTATGGTACTTGATCAAACCCATGATCCAGGCCATCTCCACACATCCTTCCAAAGAGAATTCACCCTTGGATTCCATCTCCCATCTGGTTCTGGCATTACCCCAAGGACCCACCTCGGCGAAACCAGTCACCACAATGACCGAACTCAAGTCCAACATTCCCTCCAAATCAGGCGAAACGTTCTTGACTTCCTCATAAGATTTCATACCTGGGAAAGAGAATGACATATTGGATCTTGGTTGAACCGTAGCCTTGGCATAATTAGCATCCACACCATCTCCATTGACGACTTTTTGCTCAATACTAGATTCGATGGAAACAGCTCTTCTAATATCAGCATTTTCAAGCAAGTCAGTTCTCAATTTGGTGGTGAACTCCTTCAAGTTGTCAATGTTTTGTAAACCACCATTCAAATCAGCCATGATAGGCTCTTCTTGACACAAGTTGACCACGGAAGGAGTCATCAAACCCAAGATATTGAAGGCCATTTCCTTCTGTGAGAAGGTTCTAACACCCACTTTCTCAATACCTTCAGCAATGATATTGTTGGCACTCATCAAACCAGTACCTCTAGTCCAACCAATGATGGCTCCACAGATAGTCAACTTAGTACTCCAATCCTCGGAACCCCATCTGTTGAATAAGGTCTCCAAAGAGATCTTGGACTCCGAGTACAAACCGTCGAACCCAAAAGTTCCGTGGTTAGGCGAAAGTGGCAAAATCACCTGTGCAGGTCTGGTATCGGTAGTCTTTTTGGTCTTAACTGCTCCCAACAATCTCAATAAGTTGGTCAACATGATTCTGTGGGCAAGTTCGGATCTGGAATCGATGTTATCAATACCATTTCCGTTCTCGGGGATAGCTGCAAATGGAATAATGGCATCCAAGTCCCAACCCAAACCATCCTTAGGGTCATAAATGTAGTTAACCAAAGCTTCCACATCCTGCTTAGAACCCTGGTTGAAAGGGACAACAATCAACGTCGATCCGGCGGCTCCATATCTGGAGTACATGGCCTGGTAGTATTCAGTGACCTTCTTGGAGAATCTAGAAGTAGTCACTACCACCTTGGCACCTCCAGAAATCAAACCTTGCAAGATCTCTGCACCAATGGAACCAGCTCCGGCTCCGGTCACCAAAACATGTTTGTCCTTGAAAGTCAAACCATTAACAGCTCCACTTTCCAAGCCATCCAAATACATGGAAGAAAGTTTAGGGTCGTATTCCCATCCGTGAAGAGTCTTCTTTTGGATATTCAAGAAAGGAATGGTTTGAGGAGGAATGGTAGATGAAACTGGCTGCAAAATCGATGTTTTGTCGGGCAAAGAGGCGATTTCATCATCAGATGCAGGAGTTTCGTCATCATCTGAAGGTGTGGTGGTTCCTGTACGGGCCAGCAAGGCAATCTTGGTAGCTTGATCCGTAACAATCTCCTTGTTTTCCTCCATGAAGTTGACCAACTTGGAGTACAACTGCTCAAGCTCAAGCTTAGTGTTTTTCGACACAGATTGCTTGGAAATGGCCTTGTAAACACGAGCCAAATCTTCCTGAATAGTAGGTTGAGCTTGCTTGGTCATTGGACCACCCTGAGCCATTTCATAGACATATTGCTCGAATTTTCTGACCGATTCCTTATTGGCTTCTTCATAAACAACGGTTCCCTTGGCATCCACGGTTGTTTTTGGGCCGGTAATTTTGGAAACGTCCTTGTATACAGGATCCACGTCCAAAACCTGTTTACAGTTATCGATCAACTGTTGACCCAATCTCTTGGCCAATTGGTAGGTTTCACCCTTGTACTCAGGGGTATGGTCAATGTGGTACTGCATGAACTTGATCAACGAAGGAGAAGCTCTGTTCATGATTTGGATACACTGATTGATGGTTTCACGGTCAATGGAGTCCAACTTACCGAAGATGATGTCAAAGTACATCGACAATACATCTTGACGAGCCCAGTTCCAGTAAGAATCGTAGGTTCTGGCCTTCAAGTTGGAGAAGATAGGTTTGATGCCCTGGGCATAGAATTCACCATGTTCGGCCTCCCAAACATCAAGTTCCTTCTGCAACACCGACGAGGCTTCCTTCTCCTTGATATAGGATCTAGCACCCTTGTTCAAGTCCACCTGCAAGTATCTAGCAAGTGTTTCAAGCTGTTGCTTGGCCAAGTTCTTGTTTTCCTCGGTGATGGCATCCAAAGCAGCACTATCAATGACAGCACCACCAGCACCACCAGCACCAGGACCAGCGGAGGCTGAAGATAACGAGATACCAGCAGACGAGGCATATTTCTGAGCAATGGTATCCAAAAACTCCTTTGCATCATTATCAGAGCCCAATCTGGCAGCAGGCTCATTAACCAAGGCCAAAAGCAATACAGAATCTTGTCTTCCGGAAGCCAATCCGAACTTAGACTCCAAGTACTTTCTGGCCACGGTGATGGAGAAACCACCGGGCATTTTGGAGGCCATCAATCTGTTGATCAACGATGTAGAGGTCTTACCCAATTGTCCATTAAAGGTATCCTGGAACAGTTCGGCCAATTCCTCCAAAGGAGTATCCTCGGGTTTATCGGGGGTAGAGCCGAACTCCTTACCCAAATCACCCAAGATCTCATTTTGAACGGTAGATTTACCGTTGACAAGGTCCTTAATGGCCTTGGACATGGGGACAGCATCCAAGGACTTCTTCAATTTCTGAGCCACCAAAACATGGAGAAGAAGCGAAGCTTTCACTGGTTCATCAGAAATAGCGGCGGCTGGAGCAGAAGAGGCGGCTGGAGCTGGAGCAGCAGCTGGAGTCTCTACAGGAGCAGCAGCAGCAGCAGTAGGAGCTGGAGCAGCAGGAGTAGAAGATTCAGCAGAAGCAGCGGCAGGAGCAGCATCAGCAGGAGGAGCCAAATCAGCAGGATCAGGAGTATAGTAGATTTCCTTTGCATCCTTGGCGTAACACAAGACTTGACGTTGCAAAGACAATGCAGCATCGTAAGACTCGTACTTTGCCTTAATGGTTCTCAGGGCCATTCCAGCCAAAGTAGGTGAAGGACCAATTTCCACCACCCGCTCAGTATTGTGGTCTTTAAGGAAGACATCTTGGGTTTCAATCCAGCGCACGGGAGAGGCGAACTGGTACGCCAACAACTCCGTCAATAAGGTATGGGAGAGTTCCTGCTCAATTTCGGGTCTCATGATAAATAGACTGGATTTGGGAACTAGAGAACTAGGCAACTAGACGGAACTAGGGAACTAGACAGAGCTAGGGAACTAGACGGAACTAGGGAACTAGGGAACTAGACAAGAGCTAGACAGAAACTAGACGGAACTAGACGTAACTAGACAGAACTAGACAGAAACTAGACAACAACTAGACAACAACTAGACAGAAACTAGACAGAAACTAGACAGAAACTAGACAGACTAGTTGACCGAATCGACAAAAAAAAATTAACAAAAGGAAAGCTGAAAAGCAACTGCAGTGAATTGGCAGCCTTTAGACGATTTTATTAGGGTCTATTCGAAATTGAGTAGATGCAACCGAAAACGCGAGACGATGATGGGATTATATGTGGTTGGATTTCGCGACGTCCTGCATGGGGCGTGTTGGCACTGGGTGCAAATGTTGGGTGGAAGTTGGGTTTTGTTATATGCAGGTGTATACTAAACAAGAACGTCTTGTGTGTTATAAAATGGATAAACAAGAAGTAAAGGAGGGATGTAAAGAGAGAGAGAGAGAGATAGAGAGGTTATTTCTTAAGAAAGAATAGATTAGAGAAAAGGGGATACTTGTTTGAAGTTGTTATTTTTTATATAAAAAAAAAAACTCTTTGGTGTACGGGTTTTGTGGGTGTACAGGTTTTGTGGGTATACAGGTTTTATGGGTGTACAGGTTTTGTGGGTATACAGGTTTTGTGGGTGTACAGGTATATACAGTGTTATTCGAAACGATTCAGACCAGCGCGATATAACGATTCAGACCTACACGACAAAACGATTAAGACTACACTAGCAAAATTAAACAAACCAATAGTTCACAAAGTTTCGTTTCGTACCCCTTAGCACATCCTTTCAAACCAAATATTGGAATCCAATAAAGTGGAATCCAATGAAAGTTGGTGTGAAGCATTACGCTATTTGGTTTGAAAGGATGTGAATTAGTGGTTTGTTTAATTTTGTTAGTGTGGTCCGAATCATTCTGTCTTCTTGATCTGAATTGTATTGTCGTGCTGGTGTGAATCGATTCGAATAACACTGTATACAGTGTTTCTCATAATATAATCATTCAAACTAGTGACCAGGTTTTTTTAGCTCAGAATATTAAACACTCTAATCTAAGTTGGTGTGAGACATTATGCCATTTGTTTGTAACACTGTGAGAAGAAGAGCAAACCTTTATTGAGTTATTGGCTTTATTGAGTTATTGGTTTGTTTAATTTTGGTAGTTCTGGCTCCAAACATTTAGCCACATGGTATGAATAGTTTTGACTCCATCCATACCCATCAATCTTCACCAACTGAATCCACGAGTCATTAACTCCATTATCAATCTCTCATAATCTATCTATATTGTCTATACCTATTATAGTATCTTGTATGTCCTCCGTGTATGTCCTCCTTGTATGTCCTCCTTGTATGTCCTCCTTGTATGTGTTTCTCTATAAATCAAAACCTTGAAAAAAATGTATATGGATAAGTCGACTGCATGGGTCACTCCATCATGTTTTTATAGTCCTACCTCGTTAGTAATAAAAAACATCACTAAAGATTGAGTGAACACTACTTAAAAGCCAGACTGAGTGACTTTTAAAGAGACGCCGACTTCTTGAGACAGAGTGACTACTTCAGACAGACTACAACTGAAGATAGTGAGTACTACTTAAGGCAGAGTGACTACTAAACAGTCTGACAGAGTACAGGTGAAGAGACAGTGACTACTTCAGACAGTGACTACTTCAGACAGTCACCACTCAAGACAGTCACCACTCAAGACAGTCACCACTCAAGACAGTCACCACTCAAGACAGTGACTACTTCAGACAGAGTGACTGCTTAAGAGTTCGACAGAGTAACAAATTAATACTAAAGTGGCAGCGACTACTCAAGTGGCAGCGACTACTCAAGACAGTGACTACTCAAGACACTGACTACTCAAGACAGTGACTACTTAAGATAGAGTGGATACTAGAGGCCGAGTGAGTACTAAAGAGTCTGTCTGAGTATTACTAAAAAGATATATATATAACATTTATTCATAGGCTACTGTCTATAAATGGGTTTCGGAGAAAACCTGTTTAGAGGTCGAAAAACTCCGACAGCGAACACTATTGTGTTTAAAGCGATCTTTTTCAGTTCTTATCGCGCGTACTTTTGTTTGTAGGCTTCTGTCAAACTTCCTTTTTTGCGGCATCAAAAGTGTCGTCGATATGATGCCTTTTTGAATGATAGATTTTTGAGCATCGTATCAGGTGTTAAAGGTAGGTGTCAATGGTGGGAGACCCATTGTGGATTCGATGACGATCCTCCGGCGTGTCAGCTTGCGGTGGGTCAAGAGAACCTTGACGTAGAAGAAGAATTTGCCGAGTTTCAGGAAACCTGAGTCGAGGTTTCCGATTGCAAAGGCTGTTGAGGGGGGTAATTGAACAATTTGCATTCATTCCATATCACTTGCCTAATAGTGCATTTCAAAATAGATGTGTTTGGCCTTTCCCACTATCTCAGTGTCAAGCGGGATGCCACAAAGTGAACAAAGTGGACAGAGTGTTGCAGGAAAGATGTGTTGGAGAGAGATCATTTACAAGGTGGAAGAGTTGGAGGTATGACTATATGGGAATTGAGACCAGATTGGAAGTATTGATTATGGTGCACGGGTTTGTATTTTTGGGTGTACGGGTTTTGAATATTGAATGTCGCGTGTCGGTATCGGTATCGGTGTCGCGTGTCGGTGTCGCGTGTCGGGCACTAAATGTCGGGCACTAAATGTCGGGTGTACTAAATGTCGGGTGTACTAATGTTTACTTGATGTCGGGTTGTTGGGTGTCGCGACATTCCAATTTGATTTTGTTTTTTTTTTATATATTTATTTCCGAGGGCACGGTCACGTGACCTAAGCAGCCCAACCAACCAACCAACCCGCCCGCCCGCCAGCCCTCATTTCTCTCTCTCGCGCCCAATTCCCAAAAACAGGTCGTGCGCGCACCAGCCGCGACCCATATATAAAAAAAGCCTCAATTCCCATCTTCTTCTTCTTTTTAAAAATTATCCCACTGCGTACTTTTCCTCCGCCCTGGCGTATTCGTTTACTCCAGTCTAAAGTGGCTCCGGAAGCTCATTCGCTTGTGGGAAATCAACTGTTCATCTCCACCCTGTGCGACGTGCCTTCGGGCCTCGGTTGTCTCACGGGACTATTAACATGATCAATATCTGGATTCACTAATGGATTCCTGGATTCATTAAATCGGTTTTGGATTCATTAAATCGGTTTTGGATTCACTAATCGACTTCTGGATTCACTAATTCGGAGTTGGATTCACTAGATCGATTTCTGGATTCATTAAATCGATTCCTGGATTCATTAATCAATTCCTGAATTCCCTAATCGATTCCTGAACTCCCTAAATCGATTCCTGGATTCTGTGTCACTGATGCAAAAGACTAAAATGACTTGAACATTTTGTTCCTTGGTCTAACAACCTAACTGTAGTATGAGTAGTCTTATCTATTATAGAAATGGTAGAACAAGTAGAAAATCAATTTGGATGAATTCTTCTACACGCTTATTGTTCTAAGATCTGTAGAGAAATCAGTTCAATTCATTGGTGAACATTAGTACCACTACACTAATCACATTGGTGGGTCTGGTGAGCCTTCACTTGACCAAAGTCACGCACCTATAGAACGGGTAGTTCTTCCGTAGGGTCAAGTGATGGGGTGGACTGAACCCAAACTATAGTGTGTTATTATAAACCTGAAAATTAACAGAACTCTTATTAGACCTACTAATAGAACTGCTTATAGAACTATTATTGAAAGTACTATTAAAGTACTATTAAAGTGCTATTAAAGTACTATTAAAGTACTATTAGAACTGGTATAAGAATTGGATGATTTGGCTGAGCTGATTAGAATGATTAATTGTTTGGGTGAATTTAAATCAGTTAGATTTTGATGTTCATTGAGTGTCTTTAGTGTCTTTAGTCTTTAGTGTCTTTGGTATCATTGTGTTAGATTTACCATAGCCAGGGCCATGCCTGTGAAGGTATTATGAAGCCTCTCAGTCCGAATATTGTTGCAATGGTAATAAGGCCGTTTGGCCAGGCCAAGATTGTACAAAGTACTATGATGGCGCCTTTCGAAAATTGCAGAAGAATGCTTCCTATTGTTCTGGTGGAGACCTCTGTTTTTCAGTGCCACTTTCTCTCTCTTTAGAATTCTAAAAGAACCTCTTCTTGGATTTCTCTCTTTGAGGAACCATCAACAAATTCAAGCTTTTATGAATAATTGTATTGAAAGAACATAACACGTACCCCATGGAACAGATATTCAAGCAGAATGGCCATAATGTTTCACCGATATTTTCTAAGTAGATCTCAATATACCGGACTCTTGGAAACCCTGGAGTATTACCTTTTAAGCTTTTTGAGTTATTGATTTGTTTCTTTTGCTAGTGTGGTTTGAATAGTTTTGGAAAACACTGTATATAAAAGGATTCTAAATGACAAACAAAAGTGATAGTCTAGGTTGACCAGCATCACGAAAACCAGAAGATTATGGATTTCCACGATCTTAAAACCAGAATGTAACAGGTTTCCAGAAGTTTCCAGAATGTAACAGATTTCCAGAATATGAGAGATTTCCTAGTACACCATAGTAAACTTCTTTTCAAAACTATTCAAACCATAGGACAAAAAGTTTGGAGTCAAAAGTAACAAAATTAAACATGCCAATAACTCACAAAGTTTCGTACCCTTTCCTAGAGTCTTTAAAATCAAATGTCATAAGGTTTCAAACACCATTTTTTTTATTAGAATTCAATATTCTGAATTCTTCAATGTGGAGTCTGATTCGAATAATAATTTTGAAAAACACTGTAGTATGAATCATGGGGGGGTTTTAAGAATACCAAAAGTGTAACCACCTGAGGCTATGTCTGAGGCTATGTCTGAGTCTGTCTGAACCTGAACCTGAACCTGAACCTGAACCCACCACTTTACATTCCAGCAAAATATACAAGCAGATTGTATGAATTAAACGTACATGTACAGTAATCACGGATTCAGCAAGCAGAAACGTCTTGCACACGTCCAAAGCTTTTTCTTTCAAAATCAGTTTATCCACAATATCCAGCGGAGAAGCCGGTTTTTCTACTTCGAATAATGCAAACATCAAAGGCAAGGCCGGAGAAAGACGTCTCATTTAATCAGATCACGGCAAGAGCTTGCCCACATGGACTGGTGAGATTTATTTGGAATTCCACATCAATGCTATACTTATGGATATCATACCATGTGATGTTATAGGATATAATTCTATAAGTGTGATTCTATAAGATGCCATACTAATGGATAATATGCCATGTAGACATCCCCAGTAAACCTTGTAAACTCATTGGAGTGGGTCATGGTTTTGTACTTCCCCCCTATGACTAATTTAATTCATAAAATATAAAATACCTTTATTACATATTTAAATATAACCTGATCCTGATACTGAACCTGAACCTAACTGTATCAATTGACTGAATGTAACAAGTTACCCACTGTATCCACTGATTCTTATCTACTGATGCATTTTACCCTTACCTATTGCTATTGCTCCTATTGCTTACATTGGTTATCTGATTGACCAATCCACTACTCCATATCATATATACTGTTAGATCCATCATAAGCAGGGATCTGGCTATGAAGGTATTATGAAGCCTCTCAGTCCGAATATGGTTACAAAAGTGATACGGCGTTTTACCATCGGACCACTTCGTGCATAGAGTGTCTCTTTCGAACATTCCAGAAGAATGCTTCCAATTGTTCTGGTGGAGAGTTTTTCGGTAACATGTTTCTCTCTCAAAGGTATATAAGCCACTCCGATTCCTCTCTTGAGGAACCATCAACGAATATAAGAAGTTAGGCATAAATGTATTAAAAGAACATAACATATACAATGAGTGACCATAACGTTGCTTCTTGTGGATACTCGGTAAGAGATTATGGGGTTCTCCACGGTGTTTCTGGCCGTGGACTTGTACGACAAGAAATAACATCCGCCGTCAAGGTCTTGTCAAAGAAACATATTGTCCAAGGAGACAAGATCAAACACGTCAACATTGAAAAGCACATACCTTGCATTATTTGGGTTTGCATTATTTGGGCTTACATCGTTTGGGCTTACAAAACCCGGGCATTGTCCAACTCTATTTTACTTTGCAGGACGAGCTGAGTTTTTTTTTTTTGCTTTATGCTTGATTTTGCTGAATATGGTGAACTCCTTTCCATTATCTCCAAATTTTTTTTGGTTCTCTACTGGGAACCCCTTGCTGAGGTTCTATGCTCTCCAGATTGTCGATGCCGTCAAATTTATCCACATGTACCAATTAACTCAGTAGCATGGTCTATGGTATATGGTCTATGGTCTATGGTCTATGGTCTATGGTCTACTGTAAAAGATCACTAAACTGTGACTACATTTATTAACTATAACCATATGTAACTATTACTAGACTGTAATCACAACTGTTTGGAAGAGAAATATAGAACCCTGGTCGAAAAAAAAACTGATTAGATCAGTGAAAAAAAAAATACTTATAGTAAATTTGGGCCATAGGCATTCTAGTTGAGGAATTTCTATGTCTGAACCTGAACCTGAACCTGAGTCTGTCTGAACCTGAACCTGAACCTGAGCTTAAGCCCTAGAAGAGTATAGATTTTTAATTGTATAACCATCTTTTAAAGAACCCTTTTTCTTATAGTGTTTTTCAAAAGTATTCATATCAGTGAGGTAAAATGTTCAAACCACACTAAGCAAAATTAAACAATTTAATAGTCAAATGTTTTTTAATGAACATTTCACATAAATGGTTCATTTCAAATTCTGGGTCTTTAACAATTTTCAAGTCGTAAGTACGAAACTGTTTATGAATTATTGGTTTATTAGTGTGGTTTGAATAGTTTTGGAAATCACTGTATATAGAAGGATTCTAAATGACAAGCAAACGTGATAATCTAGGTTAACCAGCATCACTAGAACCAGAATATAACGTATTTCCAGAATGTAACTTATTTCCAGAATGTAACAGATTTCCAGAATATAGCGTATTTCCAGAATGTAACAAATGTGGCAGGGAAGTTAAAGGCTGCAGGTGTCAATGTGGTTGAGTTCAAGCCAATCAAGACCCAACTTGCTAGCGACACCATCAACAAAATGTACTCATGTGATGGTAACTACATGCAAAGAAAATTGCTCGCGGGCTCTGGTGAGCCTTTGCCCAAATTAAGCAAGTGGTCTTTAAATTACGGAGAAGGATCCAGAGATTTTGGAGCAGATGAAAATAGAAAGCTCAATGCCACCAGAGACTAGTTGATGCAAGAATACAGTGATACGGTGTGTTATAATATAGTTGCCATGATAACTCCTATCATATTTCTTTGACTAGACTACTCACCCAATAGTATGTTACTCACTAGTGTAGTAAGCTCACAGCGGAAGAAATGGGGAGACGATCAAGGACTGAAAACAAGGACTCAAAACAAGGACTCAAAACGAGCACTCGTCTTAATCATATGAAGCATATGCCCCAGATTTTATACTAGAGTAAACTACTTAAATACACTACCAGAACAGACTACCAGAACAGACTACCATTCCTATACTACCCTAAATACAATACCCTAATTATATTACTCCAATTTTAACTGACCATTACATTATTGTTGACTAGTAAGTATTACTAAACGGTACGTTATTACTGACTGGTACATTGACCATTGACTAGTGTTGTCAGTGACTAGTGTTTCTAATGACTATTACATTCATTACTGACTGGTACATTTACTGACTAGTTCATTACTGACTGGTTCATTACTGACTAGTTCATTACTGGTATATGATTACTGACCAGTGTTATTAGTGACTAGTGCAACTATCATAGATCAGTGGAGTATTATTTAGTGGTACGTTATCAGTGACTAATAGTATCATAGATCAGGTAAGTCTCCATCCACAGAAACGTCCACATACTTCGAAGATTGGTCATTATTCCATTCGTGAATGTTGTTGGATTCTGGAATCTTCTCGTAAATGGAGTTGGATGCAAATATACCTGGAACTGAGCATGACGTACATACGGCCGACCAGATAAGATAGTGTGAAGCAGTCAAATAGTTAAGAAGTCTGGTCTGCTCATGGATAGTAGCATAAATTAGGGGCCTAAGAATCCCAAAAGTGTAACCACCTGAGTCTGTCTGAGTCTGTCTGAGTCTGAGTCTGATCCTGTCTGAACTTGATCCTGATCCTGAGTCTGTCTGACCCTGAACCTGATCCTGAGTCTGATCCTGAACCTGTGTGTGCGGCGCGATAACGCACTCCCGTATCGCGATAACCAAATATAATATAAACCAATGTTTACCGCACACCTCTCACTATCTTCTCACCCCACCAATTCTTTAATTCCTCGATTCCCAGATTCCCCAATTTCCCGCCAATCATATTCGCCAATTCAATTCCCCAATTCAATTCCCAGATTCAATTCCCCAATCAACCTCATTATTTTACTACTTCCCTATTTGATACTTCCCAATTGCACTACTTCACTATTTAATACTTCCTGATATTACTATTTGATACTTCCCAATTGAACTACTCCTGACTCCATTTTACTACTTCTAACTTACTGATTACTAATACAAAAAGATTATTACTCACGAAGAAAACTACTCTTTTGAAGTCCATAGCCGCCATTGAGAGAATTCATTTATCAATATACTTGATCACTCCGATCCTTGCCTCTGACCATTCCAAGGTCTTTCGATCTACCGCGCTTACTATACATAGGCTCTCATTTTCGTCCCCACCAATTGAAGTTTGTTTAAGTTCTTTAAGTTTCTTAGGTTCTTTAGGTTCTTTAAGTTTGTTTCATACTTGTTTCAGGTTCTTTAGGTTCGCTTCATACTTGTTTCAAGTTTGTTTCACACCGTTTTGACGCCATTTAATCTGGTTCCACAATCTGTTTCAATCTCAATCCACCGTTTGAACTTGCTCTGAATCAGGCCCTTCCAACTTACTTATTGTTCCTGGCCTATCCAAGACCGTTTCATCCTCGTTTCAGACTAGTTTCATCCCTATCCATTGTTTCAGACTAGTTTCAACTCGTTTCATCCTCGTTTCAGACTAGTTTCAACTCGTTTCATCCTTGTTTCATTCTTGTTTCATCCTTGTTTCATCCTTGTTTCATCCTTGTTTCATCCTTGTTTCATCCTTGTTTCATCCTTGTTTCAACTCGCTTCATCCTTGTTTCATCCTCGTTTATCGTGAACCACTCCGTTATTTCCCCAGATTCATCAAAATGTCGAAATTACGCAAAGTGTATGTCCTTTCTCATGAACTCCCATGCTCTACTAACCATAGTCTTACCAACCCCATAGTTGGCCAGAGGCCAAATGCGCCACTAGAAACGTGGAACAGGCTCAAAAAAGCCACGGCGGATATCCGCGGTAAGGGTGGTGAAAACGCCGTTTTGGAGCCCGAAACCTCGCTCAATTTGGTCGAAAATGGCCCCAATGGCGAGATTCTTATCTGGTGTGCATCCTCCAAAGTATGTCAAGTGTGGGATTGGGGCCACGTGGACTCCCAGGTGGAAATCCCTTCAAATGAACGACCAAACACTCAGGGATCTTATGATTCTTCCGTCTTTACTGTTCCTTCAAGCAGCTTTTTGGAGGAGTATACCGGGGACTCACTCAATATGGTGACTTCCTTTTCAACCGGCCCTGCACATGTGTTGGCCATGGCCGTTTTTCCCTGTTCTTTTGCCAATTTATTGGTGTTTCTACAACAACTTCCGTCTGGCGAAAGAGTACTCAAGGTGTATCATGGCAAGGAGTCCCAGGTCTACTCGTTAATTGAGCCATTGACCGTGGGAAAACTCCATATGAAGGTATCTCAGGAGTACTTGATTGTGTCCAGTTCCAAGGGCTACCTTAGCATTTTAAAGGGTGGAGATGCCAAGGATTTCATCCACAATTTGAAAGGAGAGCCGTTTATCGCTATAGACCACTGCACACGGCCCGTGGTGGTGCATGATGGCTTGGATGAGGCCAAAATCTCGGGTGCTTTTGTCAAAACCCTGGTGGCTGGTCTGTTGCCCATCTACGATATCGTGGGCTCATGGTTGGTGTATTCACCTACACCCGTGGAGTGCAACTACTTCAAGAAACTCCAGCAATCCAAGCTTAACGTGCCGAAAAGAGCCAGATCTGATGGCTACACGCCCATGAAACTCCCGTCAAATGGGCCTCTTCTAGCACGTGTTCTCTCTGCTCTTTCCAGCTCCGCTGCAGATACCTTGGTGAGTCTTTCTGATTTCAGTACTCGGGCAGTCAAGAAGTCCAAGGATCTCATTGAAAAGGATATCTCGCTCAAATCTGTCAGCAGTTCCATTGGGAACTCCATCTACTCCACTGCAAGTGCAGTATACTCCAACTCCAGCAAATTAGTGAAAACTGGAGCAGAGGCACACGTGATCAAGATCTTGGATCTCTCCAGTGGAAACACCATTGCCTTATTTAAGGCCCCCGGAGGAGTGTCTCATCTTTCACTCAATGAATACGACCTCCACTTGGCCCAGGCAAATGCCAGAGGTGATACGATCTATCTCTGGGATCTCTATAAGCTTCCCAAAGAGGTTTCGCTAGTGGGCAGTTTTCAGAGGGGAAAAACGAGTGCCCGGATCCGGGAAATGATCTGGTTTATGAGCAATACCTCAGAACCCAATGAGGGCACCTTAGTCAGCAACTTTGGCTTGGGGTGTATCACGGAGCGGTCGGGATCTATCCATTGGTTCCACATCAATTACCTATTTAGTGGTAAAGATGGAGAAAACTATCCCAACATCAGTCAAAGCAATGGGCGCAAGTCCAAGAGCCATGGCCACCACAATATGCAGAATATCACCAGCTTGCACACTCAAAAGAGTGACCAGTTCCTCAATATCTGGACCCTACCTTCTTTGGGCGCAGAGAAGTTCATGAAGCTTCCATCCTATGCCAATGTTTCTGATGATGTCAAGCGCAGTGACTTTAAGAACCCATACACACGAGACGAGTTTTCCCGGTTGAACCAGCTTGCATATGTGGATGGAGATATGAATCTCCGGTTGATCTCCACCATAAATGGAAAACACAACTTTAAGTATGTGTTACCAAAGGAAATAAGGGAGGAAAATGATGGGAAACATGATGGGAAACATTACGTAAAGTATGAGAGATGGCATGATGGAAGGTACGGCCCATTGCTGTACCGGAACGACGCACAGAAGTTGCAATACCCCGAGAATCCCATCTCGCAGGCCGAGATCGAGACGTGTGAGCCATATGTGCCTTTCATCCAGAACCAGAACTGTAACATTGCAGTATACGACTTTGGTGACTCGGAAGGTGAAGAAGGTGGTGCTCAAGAAAACACTAAGTTCTGGGACCATTTTGCTGTGTTTGGAGGTGACATTGGTCATGTGACACGAGACTTTCATTCTGTCAGTCATGGTCCCATGGTCCCGAAAGTCCAAGGATAATTTTTGATTTATTTGTCTGTTCGTGTCTATCTGTTCGTGTCTATCTGTTCGTGTCTATCTGTTCGTGTCTATCTGTTCATTGATATCGTTTGTTTATGTTCATGTCCATGTCGAACAACGATTACTTGACCTAGTGAGACTTTTTGAAGCATGGAGAATCAAGATCAATGAGTTTTAGGAGATCATCAATACTGGTGTTTTGCTTGAATGCTTTAGAATGATCTTGACCAGGATCTGTCACTGATGGCAGGACAAACTCTTGAACATTTGTTCATTTCCATGTCAATTGTGCATCCATTCATGCTAAGTCCAACATGGACCATGAAAAACGAACAGAGAAATGAATCATTGTTCATTGTCCAAGTTCTTCTTTTCATGTTCATCTGTTCAAGTTCATCTTTTCCATTACTGATTTGTCCATCTGTTCATCTGAATCCTCATCTGAAACCTGATTTAAATGAGTATTCTATCTCATTTCATATACAGTCTAAGGTCTTTGTCGTTATGAGAGTTTATTCGTGGAAATCCCATGTTTTTCCCGTCTTCACATGGCATTACTATGGCTAACTGGTCTTCCTGGTTTACTATGGTGTTGCTAGTGGGACTGGTAATGGTCTTTATAAGACCTAACTGAACAGTCACTCTGCTTACTATGGCCTGAATACTTCCACACTTATCCAGGCCTTTTGGTAATGCTCTTTTGGTAATGGTCAATGATACTACTATGGTGTTACGGTGATCTTCCTGATTTATGGTCTATGGTCTATGATCTATGATCTTATGGCTTGACTTGGATGGTCTGTCAAGTGTACTGTATGGTGATATTCTACGGTGCTGTGAAATCTTACCAAGACGGAACTGACTTTACCCGATTATGGAAGTTGTTGGATCCGATACTGTCATTCTTGAGATAAAGTCTCTTTTCCTCTTTCCATTCCCTCTTTCCATTCCCTCTTTCCATTCCCTCTTACCCTTCCCTTCGCTTCGTCCCTCGCTTTCCTCTACTCTTCTTAATGTCTTGTTATCTAATATCCCAACTCATCTCTATATCTTAATACATATTAATGCCTCTATTGGATCATAATATCTAACTTATCTTTATCTTGATCTTATTAATCTTGTAGGAAAGTCTATCTATTTAGAAGAAGAAACGAAGAATCTCAAGGAGAGCACCTCCACAGACCAAGAAAACCAAGGCAATGATCCAAGGTTTAGAGACGGGGAAAACAACTTTTTCCTGCTTGGCCCGAGGCCGGCCTTGTTTCTTTACGTTGTCCTTCGCAAACTTGGCGTTGGATGCCCTTTGCTTCGATGTTTGAAGTGCCTATGGTTAGTATCAGTTATTGCAGGATTGAGTCAGTCCAATTAGTCATTCCAGTAATCAGTATATCCAGAATTAGAGTCAGTCCAGTAATCAGTAAGTCATTCCAGTAATCATTTAGTCAGTAGATCCTGTATGTATATCCAGTAGCTGGTCTGTAGTCTATGACTTGGTAGTCTATTCAGCATAATCAGATAGTCAATATAATCATCCAGCATTTTGTAGTCTAGAACTCTGGTACTCTGGTACTCTGGTACTCTGGTACTCTGGTACTCTGGTACTCTGGTACTCTGGTGAGTGTAGTCAGTAAGTCAGTATAGACTGTAGTATCTAGGACCCTAGTCAACATAGTAGAGTTCCAGTATCTGTATGCAGTCCAGTAGACCCAGTATATCCAGTCTAAGTCTAGCCAATTGTCCAATATAAAGCTCTAGTCCTCCACTAGTCTTCCCAGTGTAAGCTCTAGCAGTCCAGTATTCTATCCAGTGTATCCATCAGAATCCGGTGTAGACAGTATAAACTCTAGTCCAAAACTGCAATAGTCTAGCACTCTAATACACTGACCAGTATAAACACCAGTGGTCCAAACCTCTAGTCTTCCAGTACTGTAGACATTAGTCCTGCACTCTGGATTTCTAGTCGTTATAATCTGTTTGTAGTCCAGTAGTATAGTCCAGTAATCCAGTAGTGTAGTCCAGTAATCCAGTAGTGTAGTCCAGTAATCCAGTAGTGTAGTCAACTAATTCAGTGTGTAGTTGGTAAACTGGTAGTAAGGTCTCTATCCACATAGCCAGTGTACTCTGAATGTATACCCAGATAGTCAATATAGTCAATATAGTCAATATAGCCAATATGGGACTCTAGTATTCTGGAAGTATACCCAGTCAGTCAGTCAGTATAGAAATCAAGTACTCTAGCACTTTGGTCTAGTAGTCCAATCTAGGGGTACAGCTAGTCTAACAAACTCTAACTACCTCTAATAAACTCCAGTATAGCCATTATAAAGTTCTAGTACTCTAACACCTTAATAGTCTAGAACCCTAATCCTCTATCATTCTAGTAGTCTAACATTCTAGTAGTCTATCATCTTAATAGTCTAATAGTCTGGTACCCTAATAATCGATGACCCTAATAGTCTAATAGTCTAATAGTCTAATAGTATAGTAGTCTAATGTTCTGGTGTTTCGGTGTTCTGATCTGGTAGTCTAGCATTCTAGTAGTCTAGCATTCTAGTAGTCCAGTACCCTAAGAGTCTAGTAGTCTAATAATTGAGGAGTCTGGTATTCTGGTCTAGGATTCTGGTATTTTGATCTAGTACTCTGGTCTGTTGTTCTGGTCTGTTGTCTGGTCTAGTACTCTGATAGTCTATTCATATGATAGTAGTCATGGAAGTGTGTGAATGTTCAGATGATTGTATGATTCTGTGAAATTGATTCTGTGAAATTGATTCTATGAAATTGATTCTGTGATTTTGATGGTTTTAATGGTTCTGTTGGGGTGGATTGTGGTGGATTGTGGTGGGTTGTGGTACATACCATGATGTGTTGGAGTGAGTAAGTGCCACGTAGTTAGAGTTATGCCACGTAGATAGAGGAGCGGTGCGTGGGGTGGGGAGAGGAGGGACTGCGGACTGCGGGCTGCTGGCTGTGGACTATTGACTGCGGGCTATAGGTTATGGGCTATGGCCACCGCGGCTGAAGCAAAAAAAAAATAATAATAATAATACTAGTGAACAATATTAGGAAAAAAGATTTTAAGAGAGAAGAAAAAATAGCGCAGCCCGGTTTCGATCCGGGGGCATCAGGGTTATGAGCCCTGCGCGCTTCCACTGCGCCACTGCGCTTGTGACTGAAAGAAAATGCTTCTGGTTTTTTATGTTACTAAAATCAACATTACTTCTATAATAGCTTTAATAATAAAAAAAAATGCCCCCTTTGTTAGATCCCTTTGAAAACTTGAACTTTTATTTGTTGATGGTTTTTTTTTTTTTTCAAAGAGAAAATCCAGAGAGAGAGGGCCTTATATAACTCAGAACATGGTATCGAAACCACTCCTCTATAATAATTTATGATGGTCATTACAAACTAACTAACACAGTTATGTTCCGGTTACGTCAGTTACTCTGTTTACTATGTTTTTTGGTTGATGGTTCCTCGGAAAAGGGAACCTGAGCTATTTAAGTAATGTAAAGGGTGATGAGAATGAACCATGAAATAACTAACCGGTCATTCGGTGCCAAAAGAAACGAGCAACAAAAGAAACAACTAACAAAGAAACGAGAAGTCAGTCTCGGTGGCGAGTAACTGCCTAGTCGACTTTCGTAGGCTCCAAAAATACCGATGGGTAGCGAGTCTAACCATGGCGGTTCTAACATATCTAACAATTATGGTGGTATGGTGAGATGGTGAAATGGTGAAATGGTTTAATGGTGTAATAGTGTAATAGTGTAATAGTGTAATAGTGTAATAGTGTAATAGTGTAATAGTGTAATAGTGTAATAGTGTAATGCTGTATTAGTGTAATGCTGTAATAGTGTGATGCTGTATTAGTGTAATGCTGTAATAGTGTGATGCTGATCTATAGTAGTATGGTGATTATGGAGAGAAGATATCTGGGAAACAACCGCCTTTAATCGTCTTACACCACCTAAAAAAAAGTCCGGAATTCTACTGCCGTGCAGGTGAGTCCAATCACCATTACGGTTCCGTTACGAGACCCATTGAGGCTCCTTACGTTCACACAATGCTACCTCCACCCATCTATTGTGTTGTACAGTGTATGAGATGTGGTACTTTTTGATCAATCGGAGCTACTATTTCAGTGTGTTTCAAGAGAATAGATTGTTTTGGATCATCTCCTTAGCAATAATTGATTTGCTCACCTCACTTCATCCTAGTACTCCGTACAAAGACTAAGTAGGAGTCTGAATGACAGTCATCATTGTACCAGGCATAGAGGTTTTATAATATCTCCATAGGTAGATATTTACTTATGATGGGTCTAACAGTATCATAGGTTTATATTTATGGTTATCGTTATGGTTATGTTTATGTTTATGGTTATCGTTATGGTTATGTTTATGTTTATGGTTATCGTTATGGTTATGTTTATGTTTATGGTTATAGTTATGGTTATAGTTATGGTTATAGTTATGGTTATAGTTATGGTTATAGTTATGGTTATAGTTATGGTTATAGTTATGGTTATAGTTATGGTTATAGTTATGGTTATAGTTATGGTTATAGTTATGGTTATAGTTATGGTTATAGTTATGGTTATAGTTATGGTTATAGTTATGGTTATAGTTATGGTTATAGTTATGGTTATAGTTATGGTTATAGTTATGGTTATAGTTATGGTTATAGTTATGGTTATAGTTATGGTTATAGTTATGGTTATGTTTATGGTTATAGTTATGGTTATAGTTATGGTTATAGTTATGGTTATAGTTATGGTTATAGTTATGGTTATAGTTATGGTTATAGTTATGGTTATAGTTATGGTTATAGTTATGGTTATAGTTATGGTTATAGTTATGGTTATAGTTATGGTTATAGTTATGGTTATAGTTATGGTTATAGTTATGGTTATAGTTATGGTTATAGTTATGGTTATAGTTATGGTTATAGTTATGGTTATAGTTATGGTTATAGTTATGGTTATAGTTATGGTTATAGTTATGGTTATAGTTATGGTTATAGTTATGGTTATAGTTATGGTTATAGTTATGGTTATAGTTATGGTTATAGTTATGGTTATAGTTATGGTTATAGTTATGGTTATAGTTATGGTTATAGTTATGGTTATAGTTATGGTTATAGTTATGGTTATAGTTATGGTTATAGTTATGGTTATAGTTATGGTTATGGTTTATCGTGATGTGGTGTGGGTTCGCGTTTTGGCTGCAAACCAACTGTCATTGAACAAAACATTAATAGTGCGCACTGTTCTCAAGTATACACTTAAAAATATAGGAAAGGTTAAAAATCGAAAACGGCGAAATCATACAAGATCAACCTGATCATGTGACTTTTTCGATCTAGTGTATTCACTTGAAACAAACAAACAATTAAAAAAAAATCATTCAGGTTCGTGGTTCAAAAGTTCCGGTTCCCAAAAGATATTCAGCCTTGCGCGGTCACACCTCACTATACTACACACCTCAGTATACTACCTCCTCAGTATACTATCTACCTCAATATACTACCCACCTCAGTATACTACCCACCTCAGTATACTGATAGAAACACTTGACTAACTAGCTCACATCTAGAGTTTAGAGTGAGTGGAGTCTAGAGTTTAAAGTAAGTAGAGCCTAGTTCTTATTAGTACGAGTGCTATGTTTCTGGTTCAGTTGTGTAGAGTAAGAATATGTAATGGTTCAGATACTCCCCCATATCCTATATACAAGAACAACAGCTTGAATCTAGATATCATGAAACTAGTACTAATTGATTTACTTGAGCTCTATATCGTAGAGTCATTTCATTGAAGACATAGACCCAGGTCAATTAGGATAATTCTCCTATTGAACATTGAATGTTGCTGATATGATCATTGAACATTGAACTATGGCGATTGGTGATGTGTGATTGGTGATGGGTGATGGTGACATATAGTACACGGCGAGACCTCCTCATAGTCAAATACGGACGAGAAGTCGCAAACAAGCTATAACACTGAGAGATAGCAGATCATGGAAAGAGGCATGTGACATTGTGGGTTGCATACCAGACCATATATCAAACAACTTGCCACTTAAGGGGAGCATATCTTTACACTTGAGAGGAGCATATCTTTACACTTAAGGGGAGCATATCTTGAGACGGATGAACCCGAGACGGATGAACCAAGACGGATGAACCCGAGACAAATGAGTCAGATGTGAGGACCTTCACGAAAAGAGGAATAAAAGTAGCACGAGGTGTGTTTGCATCTCGGGTGCAGAAGATGATGTACTGCTGCTTGGCCCAATCAAGATAAATTGGATCAGGACTCTAGAGGCCCAACCGAACGTGTACTCAGTTTGTGTTAAGAGGGAACAGTGTGGGTTGCACACCAGAACATATTTCAAACAACTCGCCACTCCAGGGGGGGGAGTGTATCTCGGTATGAATAGATACGGTATGAATAGATACGGTATGAATAGATACGGTATGAATAATCAGAGAAGAATGATCTGGATTTGAGTGACCTTAATAATAGAGAAATGGCACTGGCGTGATGTTTACAGGGTATATAAAGATGATGAATTTCCACAGATTGATCCAACCAAAATTGATTGAGTTCAGCGAAAGTCCTCAGGAGCTATAAAGAAATCATGTATCTGAACAATAGGAGTTCTCTCGGAACAATGATAATACGGATTAGAACCAGGTCATACTCAATAAATACAAATCTGGAAACTAATATATACTCACTTAATACAATGGTTCTCAAAACTGACTATGAAACACCAAAGACTGACCTACAATGTATGCAGTCGACAGTGGGTTCAAAGCCATATATGGATCAGTACACAGGATTCTTTCTGGTAAGTAGTGGCATTGATCTACCCGTGTTTTTTTGAATAGTATACCTACCAGAACTGGCAGAATGATTCAAGGGTCCTTATCTCTTGAACTATCTCCACTTGCGTTGATGGTAAACACCTTTCTGAAATTGGTCAAGAAATTGTTTTTGGTCTCCACTTTCACGTGCCAGAGAGTTTTCTCACTGGTGTGCGCTTCTCTTTGGTCGAGCGACTTATTCCAATCTCTGATTGCATCATCATCATCATCATCATAATCATCATCATCATCACACATTTGCTTGAAGCTCATTTTTTCTACGCTAATGTAGTCTGCCACATAAGAGTCATATTAAAAGTCTATAAGACAATGTACAAGAGACACGTAAGGGTCACTAGCATTTTTACTGAGCTTAAGTTGCTGTAAAAAGTCACCAGCAAGTTTCAGTAAAAAGTTACAGCAAGTTTCAGTACAATAATAGCACCAAATAATAATAGCACCAAGTTGAGATATAGTGACCTCTTAAAACAAACCAATAGATTCAAAAAAGGTTCATTCAAAAAGGTTCATTCCCCTTTTGCACAATTTATTCAAACCAAGTGGAGTAATTTGTCAAAACACCATCTTTCTTAGAATTCAAAATTCATCAGAATGCAATACTCTGAATTCTTAAATATGGAGGTTGGTTTGAATGATTTTGAAAATCACTGTACAGTATATATTAGAGCGGTTTAGAACTACCATGGCTAGTGATGTACTAATGGAGGTAGTGCAAAGTCTAGTCCGTTTGGTGTAATAATGACCTTTTCATAATAACTTCTCCTCAGTCATCATAGTACAGAGTACAAGGGTGGAATGTGATAGACCCGGGGCCGGGCAATTCATCATCACAAGTCATTCCCCATGTAACCCCTAAAGTTTCATCTTCAAGTCGCCATGGACTAGTACATTAAAGGAGAGTAAAGTATGGTAGAGTAAAGTATGGTAGAGTAAAGTATGGTAGAGTATAGTATACAGTGTCATTCAAAACTATTCAAAGCAAGAATTCAATATGGTTCGTACGTATTCGCACAGACTTTCACACCAAATGGAATTGGCTTAAAGGTTCACACCAACATTCATAAATTAAAGACGTCAATATTTTGGTAGTCTTAACTCTGAAAAATAATTGCTTCATATGTACATCAACATTTAGGAGTCTTGCAGTACAAATCAACGGTAAAACCGGGACGGAACAAGAACTGGGTTCCTTGTTTGGGGGGTTATGTGTATTGGTTTGTTTAATTTTGCTAGTGTGGTTTGAATGATTATGAAAAACACTGTAGTATGGTAGGGTAGTATGGTAGGGTGTAGTATAGTATGGTAGGGTGTAGTATAGTATGGTATAGTATAGTACAGTATAGTAGAGCATAGTATGGTATAGTATAGTACAGTATAGTAGAGCATAGTATGGTAGAGTAGAGTATAGTATGGTAGAGTCTAGTACAGTATAGTATAGTATAGTACAGTATAGTACAGTAGAGTATAGTAGAGTAGACTATCGCAGGAAGGAATGTGAAGAATTTTCCAGTCGGGCTTAAGTAAAGCTGATTAACCAGGAGGCTCATGTCAGCAACCCAAGTAACTCGATTCCCTCATTTTGAGGAACTCTCATCAAACAAAAAGAGTAACTTAGTAATGAACGTTCACAAGAATCTGAGTAGTAGTACTAGTAGTAGTACTAGTAGTAGTATTAGTAGTAGTAATAGATATAGTATTAGTAACGGTACTAGTAATAGTATTAGTATTAGTATTAGTATTAGTATTAGTAACAGTAATAGTAGTAGTCGGTGTTAGTATCAGTATCAGTATCAAAATGATTGATTGGTGTCAGCATTTGTTTTAATCTTGGTATCGGTGGCTGGTTATTATTAATAGTAATAGTAATAGTAATAGTACTAGTAATAGTAGCAGTAACAGTATTAGTGGTAGTAATAAATTGATTGATTAGTATTAGTATTAGTGTCAGACCCACCATGGGTAGGGATCTACCTATTGAGATATTATGAAACCTCTCTGCCTGATACAATGGCTATTGTTTTTTAGTTTTCTATTCAGACTTCTACTCCACTCCATTGTACGGAGTAGCAGAATCAGCTGAGGTGATAAAAACAATTATCGCTAAGGAGTTGTTCCGTAGCGATCTCTATTCTTGAAAAGTTATCTTAGGGGTATACGGGTTTATCTTCTATCTTCCCGTACACCCCTAAGGAATCATCAACGAATAAAAATAACTTAGTACTTAACGTTACAGCAAGAATCTAACAATTAGTATTAGTATTAGTATTAGTATTGGTGTTAGTAATAGTAGCAGTAGCAGTAGCAGTAGCAGTAGCAGTAACAGTAATAGTAGCAGTAACAGTAATAGCAATAGTACTAGCAATATTACTAGTAATAGTAACAGTAGCAGTAACAGTATTATTAATAGTGGTAGTAATAAATTGATTGATTGGTCTTATGTATTAGTATTGGTAGTATTAGTATTGGTAGTATTATTAGTAGTAGTATTGGTGTTAGCATTTGTTATAATCCTGGTATTGGTTAGCAGCTTATTGGTATTAGAGATAGCAATGGTACTAGCTTTAGTATTAGTTGGTGTTAGCATTAGTACTAGTTGGTGTTAGCAATAGTATTGGTTGGTATTAGTATTAGTATTAGTACTAGTATTAGTACTAGTAATAGTAGCAGTAACGGTAATAGTAGCAGTAACGGTAATAGTAGCAGTAACGTTAATAGTAGCAGTAACAGTAATAGTAGCAGTAATAGTAATTGTAATAGCATTGGTTGGTATTAGTATCAGTAATAATTGATTGATTAGTAGTACTAGTGGGAGACACTTTGGAAAGGCGCGCAACAACTATACACACCAAACTTCCCTCCTCCACATACCTCATGCCTATGCCTCATGCCTATGCCTCATGCCTGCTACTGTTAGTTACGTATCGATAACACCCCGCCACACGATTCCCATTCGCATCTTTGTGCACCGGAAACATGTGCTTGCTGAGAATCAGATTGCTGTTAATGAGAAATCCATACTTACACTTTCAGCCACGGCTCTGATTCGGTTGAGCAATTATGATTTGAATAACCTATGGCAAGACCTAGGCCCACAGATCTGGCACATGGTGGCACTGGCTCAGCTTACTGAATTGTTTCCCAAAAGAAATGTTTCTAGATCTTCAGTGGTGGTTCAGGAAATTACCAAGAATTGGAAATGTAAAGTGGTGGTTTCTTTAGGCTACATTGTGGATCTACGGTATGCATTAAACCAGGGCTTTTCTGCTTTGGATGTTCAATTCTTGGACACTCATAAGTTAGTGCCTCAGGTATCACGCTCGTATCTGTCAGCGTTGTTAGAAAGGAACTTTTCGTTTCTGTTCATGGATCCTGAAGATGATCAATCGCTTATACTGTTGGATGAGAAGAAACAAATCAAGTACTCGTTAAAGAGCAGGCTGTTAATCAATAATAAGCTTACTGACCCTCTTACATTATATGTATTAAGCCGGCCCCGATCCTAATTCCTGATCTTAACTTCTGGTGCTAACTCCTGATCCTAACTCCTGATCCTAATTCCAGATCCTAATCTCCATTAATCACCACTAATGAACAGTTATGATAAATAGTGTCAGTGTTTTGATCGATCTTTTATACTATCTACATATAACTAACTTTATACATGACCGGTTTAGCTTTAACTCTAGCTCTAGCTCTAGCTTTAGCTCCAGATCATACCACCTCGCTGATGACCCGAGAAGCCTCACGGTAAGTCTTCAACAACGCCAAACACTTCTCACGCTCCATTTGAATGGTCTCATCTTCCTTCAACAAATCGTCAAAGTAATTCTCGTTGTAGAGCTTAACCACAAGCCGGTTCTGGATGTGCACCTTGATATAGTTGACCAATAAACACATGATGGATTTGGGCACTTGATCCTGGACAATTTCCCGTACAATACCAAAGTAAGATACAATCAACCGCCGAATCAATTCACACTCCAATTGCTCTCTTTCATTGAGCTCTGCAATCTCATCTTGCTGGTGTTCATTCTCTTTGGCCCCATTCTCTCCAATATGCATATCTTTAAAGTCATTCAAAACCCCACTGTTCATGAAGTTCTGGTTGAACTGCACTCCCTCATCACTCTGAGGGTACTTGAACGGCGTAGGGTTCAATTGCGCTTGTGTTTGCATGTGTTGCTGGTGCATCACCGGATCTCTACCGAAAAAGTAGTTGAAGTATGTTTCCTGGTGCGTGGACTCCGATTGGAATGAGATGTTGGTTTTGTTGGAATCCGATCTCTTGTGCTTAGAAGGCTTGACTTCATCATCCACTTGACTAATATCAATGCCGGCCTTTTTCTCATCCTCTTCCTCATCATCATCTTCTTGTTCTTGCCCCTCAAACTCCTTCTCCACCTTGGATTTCCTCAAGATCTTCTGCGTGGCAAGACGTAACTTGGATGTCTGCTCATGTTCACGCTGCTTGCGTCTCTCCTCAACCACTGTAGACATGGCTTCAGCTGCACCCACGAAGTTGGGGTGGTTGGTGTTGATATAAGCTTGCTGGATATCGATCATGGACTCCACATATTTGATGGTGGGGCCTAATCTTTCCCGGAGCAAATCGGAAACAACTTCAATGAGCTTGGCTTGGAGCCGGGGGTATCTGTTCATCTCCAAGTCTCCTGCAGCATTGCAAATGCTATGGACAATCTTCATGAGCTCTTCATAAACCATCTCCACACACCGGCGAGAAGGGTCCTCCAATAATTTAATCTGTGGCTTGACCAACAAGTCGAAAGCAAGTTCCGGCACGAAAAGCGATGGTCTGGGCCCTGACGAGTTCCGGATTGCCGTCCGGATATCCTTAATGGAAAGGTTATGAGTGGGGTTGATCTGTGCCAACAGAGACCCAAACAACTCGTTGAAAATGTAGTAGATGCGTGCACCTCCACAGAGTTCTTTGATCAGAACGTTGTTGAGCGAAGTTCCGTCCACAGAACTCACAAAACTATTGGCGAACTTGGTCATCAAACTCAAGAGAAGCGCAGACCGGCCCTCCTTGGTGGATTCTAAAGATGGAAGTTCTCCATAAGAAGACAACTCCTGTTCGGCTTGACTCATCAAAGTATTGAGCTTGGCCTTGATATCTGGCAAACGGTCACGGATATGATTCATCAAGATCTTATTCAACGTTTGAGATAAGTACCTCGTACCACACTTATTGGCAATGGCTCTATAAGCTGGGTGGTTCACAAAAAATTGCTGTTCCGCTTTTAAAGAGTCATCCAACGACTTGCTCTCCTGGATATCTTGCTGGGACCGGTTAACCACACCAATAAAACCGAGGTTCAATGGGTACACATTACCCTTTAAGATATCGAGGGCATTGGTGCCCTGGTCCATCAAATCGATCTTAGAGAGAATCCCCACGGTTCTCTTACCCGTAGGGTCCACCTGTCTTGCAAGTTTCAAGGACTCGGAGTTGACCAAGTCCACATTGGCAGGAGAAACAGCCAAGATAATGCAGTTGGGCTTAGACACGTATTCCATGATCAAGTTGCGGGTTTGTTTCTCGATATCCGTGGGTTGATCACCAATAGGGATCTTGGTAAGGCCAGGCAAATCCACCAAAGTCAAATTAAGTACTCTGGTAGAGTAGACCTTCAAGTTGATGGGAAGACGAGAAATCCCCTTGTTTTTTCCAGCAATGCGAGCGGTTTCTGCCTCGATTTCCGACCGGATATCATGGAAATTGTAGAACCTCTTGCCCGGAATATGCAAAAACTCACCCCACTCCACATCTTCCGAAGCAGCAGAAGAAGAAGAAGGGCTAGAAGAACCGGAATTACCCTGAGCATGTTTCCTCAAGTGTTCCTCTAGATTGATCTCACGCGAGCCGTTGGAAGAGTCCAGGTTCCACGACCCATTGGCATTGGATTCTCCATAACTATGGCCATTGGCGGTCACTATAGGGTCATCCTTCTTAATGTTGATCAACTGCAACACCAAAGGTCTCCGGGTCACAATACCAGTTCCACGAGGGAGAAAGTCCTTCCCCACAATGTTCTCCAACACTGACGACTTACCACAAGACTGTGAGCCCACCACCGCAAGAATCGGCAAGTCGATATCCGACAATTGCGTGGTGGTGGCAATATCCTGAAGTTTGTTGACCACGGGAATAAGGTCCTGAAACGACATATTGATGCTCTGTATAAGATCAAATAAACTAGTTAGCCAGATGTGTTAATGGCACTAGATAGACCAGGTAGTAGTACTTGTAGCACTAGATAGACCAGGTAGTAGTACTTGTAGCACTAAATAGACCAGGTAGTAGTACTTGTAGCACTAAATAGACCAGGTAATAGTACTTGTAGCACTAAATAGACCAGGTAATAGTACTTGTAGCACTAGGTATAGACTAATAGACTAGTAGATAGTAGACTAGTAGATAGTAGACTGGTAGACTGATGAGGTAGTCGGTTATAGTGTTAAGACCAGAGACTCCCAATCAATTAAACTGACGATTATTAATCTAAGATGTAAATCTGGATTAAACTCTATACTTAACTCAGAGGATTTAAGTGGGTTGAACTCTGTTTTAGGTATTCCCCACTTGGTTCAAAATTGATTCAAATCTGGTTCAGATATCCCCCCTTGTTTTTATATATTCCCACTTGTTTCAGATTTGTATCAAAAGCAATTCAGAAGTTCAGAAGTGGTTCAAGGTAGTTTCGAAAATAAAACAGAATTGTTTCAGAATTGTTTCAGATTTGTTCCAGGAAGGATTAGTTTGAATTTGTTCTAGAACTGATCCAGAAGTTTCAGGATTGTTTCAAGGTTGTTTCAAGGTTGTTTCAGGATTGTTTCAGGGTTGTTTAAGGGAAGTTTCAAGTGATGAGTGGAAACTTGCTCGAACGGTGATTGGACAGTGGCTCAAACTCAGACTCGAGTTGATTGAGGATGAAAAAGCAAGAGAAAATAAACAGCGGCAACGCGCACGGAACTGAGATTGAGTGCGCATCAAATCAGAGTCTCCCAACGATCTGCAGACAGCGACAGACAAATTGGACAAATTGGACAAAGACAAATTAGACAAGTACAGATTTACAAGTTTACATTAGACAAACAGACAAATTTGACAAGTACAGATTAGACAAGCAGACAAAGACAAACAGACAAATTAGACAAACAGACAAAGACAGATTAGACAAATACAGAATAGTCAGTGTAAAAGAAATTAGGTGAGTGTTTTGGAGAGGGAGTGTTTTGGAGAGGGAGTGTTTTGGAGTGTATAGTGGGGAGCTGGATTGGAGATTGACTGGATTGGAGAGGGAGCTTAGTTAGGTGCAGGAAAACGTCAAGGATGTGTAGATCTAACATTGACACACCAAAACACAATGCATGATTATTTTATACTATGCACGAGTTTTCCCTTTTGGGAAAACCCTATCTTTATATCCCAAATACCGTCTAATAATTAATCATCAGTACACCATCCATTAGTACACCACTACACCAACCATCAGTACACTACTACAGACCAAATACTAGTCCACCAATCTACTAGTATACCACTACAGTACAGTGTTATTCGAAACGATTCAGACCTACGCAATAGAATGATTCGGACCAAGAAGACAGAATGATTCAGACCAGGGCTAGCAAGATTCAACAAACCAATGATTCACAAAGTTTCGTACCCCTTTGTACATCGTTTCAAACTAAATAGCGTTATGTTTTAAACTAAATAGCGTTATGTTTCAAACCAAATAGCGTAATGCTTCACACCAAATAGCGTAATGGTTCACACCAACTTTCATTAGATTCCAATATTCTGAAATCTTAAATCTGGAGGATTATCTAATACAGTGTTTTTCAAAATTATTCAAACCAGCGTCACGGTTTAAGAATTTGAAATATTGTATTCGAATCAATGTTGGTAATTGAAACATTATGACATCTGGTAAGAAAGAGTGTGTGAAGGGGTAGGAAGCTTTTTGAGTTCTTGAGTTCTTGGTTTGTTTAGTTATGGTAGTTCTGGCTCCAAACATTATGCCCCCCGGTTTGAATAATTTTGAACAACACTGTACGAAACTGAGCTGGTTTTATTGTTATCCTGTATACAACAACATGGGAGGGGCTATGTAATTAGTAAACGAGGAGTGGTTTGTTTAATTTTGTTAGTGTGGTCTGAATCGTTTTGTCTTTCTGGTCTGAATCGTTTTGTCGCGTAGGTCTGAATCGTTACGAATAACACTATAGTATACCCCTACAGTAGTATGCCAACCTACTAGCACACCAGTACACCACTACATTAGTCCACCAATCTACTAGTCCAACAATACACTACTACAGACGAATACAGTAACCAGACCAGCACGACAGAATGGTTCAAACCATGGATAGCAAAATTAATCAAAACAATAATTCAAAAAGTTAGGGACGTCTCGTCTTTGCACACTCTTTCAAACCTAATGGCCTAAGGTTTTTCACACCAACTTTCATTCATTAAAAAATTCATTCACTAAAGAATTCATTCATTGAAGAATTTATTCATTGAAGAGTTCTATCCTCTAAAAAGTTCATTCATTGATTATATCATAATTAACCTTCAAAAAAAAATTTTAATGGAACACCTTTTAATATACATCTTTAGTAATATACCCACTCACGTGACTTTGGTCATGTGAAGGCGAAAACTATACCCGAATATAAATCATGTTAAAATCTAAAAGTACCGAGAAATGACAGCTATGGGTACCCTTCCGGAGTTCTTTAATCCATATAATGCTTTCTTGAGTTTCCATGTTTTGGTGTGATCGATCCCTGGTACCCTTTTGGGAGAATGTGTTGAACTTGCAGGACTTCTGAACTTGTTTAGTCACGTGCTGATGGCACGTGAGTAACTGAGACAAGTTCATAGTAGTACAGTGGGGCAAGCAAGAGTTGAATAACACTTGCTGCATGTGCAGCTGAGCACATTTCTAACTCTATTCGGAAAAGGGGTTTGAGACACCTTACTACAGGATAGGAAGAACCCCGGATCTTGGTTGCTATGCCAACCAAGATCTTGGATACATAAGTTAGGTATAATCCGTTCTAGGAAGGATTATTGAGAAAGAGTTCAATCACAAGAACCCTAGTTTAGTTATCATAGGAATATAACAATGAGTACAACAACTTCCCTGCCTTATTTAAAGAAGTTGTTAGAAAACGGTCGGACTCGCATTCCGGTATACGTGAGCGTAAAGGATAATGCTCGACAGAATGTACATACACTGTGTCATGTAGTGGCAGGTGTAATCTAGTGGCAGGTGGAAGTACCTCGGAACTGACATCGATGTGGTTGACCTTCATTCCAAGGATTATGGTGGTGCTTAGGAAGATGCGGATACTCTCAATTCAGTACCACCGGAGACGAGAATGTGTAGATACGCTCAATTTCTTGTTTGAAGCCTTAAGTTCCATCTTGAATCAGACTATTGCTTCGTATGTTCTAGATTTGGGAGTGTTCAATTCCAGCTGTGGCCCTGCCCCAATTTCGACCAACCTATTGTATACCATATATGACCCGTGGTCATAATTGTACATCTTAGCAACTGACAGATGTACATATTATGGTGACAGATGTACATATTATGGTGACAGATGTACATATTGGGTGGATGTGTCAGGTACTATGACTTTTCATTTTGTAAAGAATGGATCAATATTGTGTATTGTATACTCCACTCTTCTATATTCCGGCTACTGCATCTTGGACTTTAATTTACAAGTGATAACATATAGAGACTAAATATATCTTAGCGAGTTACCATTACGTACTGGAGTATAAGTGTATAGTGTTACGTAGTGGAGTATAAGTGTGTAGTTTTATGTAGTAGTAATTTGGGGAGTGTAGTTTTACGTAGTAGTAATTTGGGGAGTGTAGTTTTATGTAGTAGTAAATTGGAGCGTGTACATATTCAGTACAGATGAAATACTCTTACAAATATGATTATCAATCAGACAGAAGTCTTTATCTCCAGTTTTGGGAACGTTATGGGGTTTACAGATTTTCAGATTGTATCAGATTGTATCAGATTGTATCAGAGTGATAGCAGATTTTAGTGGGTTTCTGTCGAGTTAGTAGATTTGGTTTTTGGTTTTTGGTGGGATGGTGGGATGGTGGGATGGTGATAAGAGTAGTAATGCACGTTATTCCATTTCATAGAACTTAGTACCTTAACGTTACACAGGTATCTAACAGCGTATTGGAGTAGTTGATAGTAGTATACAGTAGTTACAAGAATCTAAGTAATGTATAGTACAGTGTAGTAGTAGTACAGTGTAGTAATAGTACAGTGTAGTAGTACAGTGTAGTAGTACAGTGTAGTAGTACAGTGTAGTAGTACAGTGTAGTAGTAGTGCAGTGTAGTAGTAGTACAGTGTAGTAATAGTACAGTGTAGTAGTACAGTGTAGTAGTACAGTGTAGTATAGTCTAACAATTAGACCATTGGTATGTCATGAGTATCTGAAGTAAGATTGGAGTAAATTTGTGGGTACATAGTAGTATTGGTATGGAGGTGCTAGTGCTAAATACCAGTACAGAGTAGTACGTACTTTTTAATTTCTTATACTCTCTATAAGTACTACCCCCTATAATACCTGAGTATCCATGGTATCATATACCTTATAGTCCTAGACTACTTCATACTACCTTCTAGTATTTCTACTACTCCAAACACTTGGGACCCATAGCACTAGTACAACTAGTTTTAATTCCAGATCTTTTTTTAAGATTATTTCACTTTTACCGAAACTCACTTTTACCGAAACAACTTCATTATTTGTTTTATGTCCAAGTATCCAATGTGTCAATTAATGTCAATTTCACCTCAGGAACTGAGATATGATTGGACTTCAATAACTCTCTCAAATGAGGCACTCGAGTTAGTGTTATTGTATCAGACATCTGTTTTTATCTTTGTTTAGTGTAGAGTAGATACTCAGTTATCTTCTATTCAGAATTGATGCCGCTCAGACTAGAGCGGGATCCTCTATATATATATATATATATATAGTTAGTCTGGGGGACTACCACATCGCGTCGTGAGTGCTCGTCCCATCGCATCGGCCAGTAGAGCCGAGTTGGAAGCTGTATCGAAGGCGTGGCGGTCTCTCCGACCAACGAGGCGACCAAGAATACAGCTGTTTACCAAGAGGAGCCAACGCTCTTAGGGCACAGGAACCCAAACCTCTTTTTGCCAAACACTAATAGTGATGTTGTTAAAGGCTTTATACTCCACCATCATTGTACAACCAAAAGAGTTGTGAATACAGAGATACCAAAAGGGAATGTGATAACTCAAGGTGCCAGGAGGAATCTATTTGTAAATGCAGTAGAGTGAAACTCCGTAGTATGGAATATACAACACTTTGGTGGAGAAAAAAAGCAGTAGACAGAAATCAGTAGACAGAAATCAGTAAACAGAAATCATAGAAATCAGTAGATAGAAATCAGTAGATAGAAATCAGTAGACAGAAATCAGTAGACAGAAATGTCTATACCAGATCCGACCAAGTGTCTATATGAAGAATGGATTTTAATGTTGACTGGAGGTGCTAGTTCTTAGTTGGTGGTGAGGTTCCTATAAACCTTGTAAAATAGCATTTGAATATGGATTTGGAGCTTTGAAATTGATCTTGGGAGGTTACCAGAACTAGTAAAAATACAAACCAATAATTCAAAAGGTTTAGTTTCCCTTTTGAACAATCTTTCAAACCAATAATTCAAAAGGTTTAGTTTCCCTTTTGAACAATCTTTCAAACCAAATAGCGGAATGGTTCACACCAACGTTCATTAGAGTGAAATATTCTGATCTTGATATTCTGATCTTAATATTCTGAATTCTTAAATTTAAAGACTGGTTTGGATATTTTTCAACAACATTGTATCCCCTCACTCTTCTGGAAGGGTCTTTAGATCACCACTCATTTAAGAAAAGGGTGTCTATCACCCCAGTCCTTAAGAAAAAAGTCTCTATATCCCCTCACTCTTCTAGAAAAGAGTCTTAATATCCCCTCACTCTTCTGGAAAAGGTCTCTATATGACCTTACTCCTTTTGTAACAGGGTCTCTATGTCAACTGACTCTTCTGGAAAAGGGTCTTCATATCACCCTGAATAATGGCATAAATATGGCATAAATATTGTTATGTTCTTTATAACGTAAGTTGCCTTAAACTTGTTTTCGTTGATGGTTCCTCAAGAGAGGAACTGGAGTGGCTTATATAACTTTGAGAGAAACGTGGGTTCAAAAAACTCTCCACCAGAACAATAGGGAGCATTGTTCTGGAATGTACGATAGAGACCTCTCACTCATGAGTTGTCATAATGGTCAAATGTCCTATCACGGCATTTGTAATAGTCAATGACAGAATCGGACATCGTAGGCTCCATAATGCATCAATAGGTAGTGTTCTACCTATTGTGGATCTAACAGTATAAATATGGGATCAATATGGATCAACAATGATATAAATATGGATCAACAATGTTTTAAATAATTGCCTAGGAAGTGGTTTAAAAAATGGGTTTCAATGGTGGGGGTCTCTGTTCTTATATGTTGCGGAGCGCGGATGGCTGTAAAAAAATTAGAGAGTGGTGGCAAATGAGGGGTTATGGTAGTATAAACATACACACTTTGAAGCCCACACTATGCATTAGACTGGACACTGCTCTAGATATAACTAGGCATGGAAAAAGTGAACACCAGAAAGGGAAACAAAAACACCCAAGATATCATAAATGGAACTTATGTAATCCGATGATATTTAAAGAGAAAATCAAAATCCACTCAAATCATTTCATCAACATTTATATAATGTTAGATGGGGTCAGAAAATTTTAGACATTGGACATAATCAGAGAACCAAACAATCAGACAATCAGACAATCAGACAATCAGACAAGTAGACAAGTAGACAATTAGACAAGTGGATAATCAGACAAGTAGACAAGTAGCCAATCAAACAATTAGACAAGTGGATAATCAGACAAGTAGACAAGTAGCCAATCAAACAATTAGACAAGTGGATAATCAGACAAGTAGACAAGTGGATAATCAGACAATTAGACAAGTGGATAATCAGACAAGTAGACAAGTGGATAATCAGACAATTAGACAAGTGGATAATCAGACAAGTAGAAAATCAAACAATCAAACAATTAGGCAAGTAGACAATTAGACAAGTAGACAATCAAACAAGTAGAAAATCAAACAAGTAGAAAATCAAACAATCAGACAAGTAGACAATCTCAAGTGCGATTTATAGTAAGGTTGCGACAATTCATGTACCGTCTTGAGTACAGTCGTCTTCATACACCCCATTATGTAAATTAACTACAACCTACCCCGCCAAAAAACAATCCTTCACAATGCATTCTTAAAATCTACCATGTTTCAGATATCATTTTATAAATGCCAAATTTTTGTTTCAGTATTGTTTTTTTTACTTGTTGTATTTTTATAATGACTGTTAGTTTTGTTCTAGCATCATGGGTTATATGCCGTACCTTAAATTGGGGCTCTAAGTCCCATCAATACCATCAATACAAAGACGTACTAACACATTTAAAACAACATTTAGTATAGTGAACAAATGTGTATAAATAAAACTAACCAATCACAATAATAGAATCCCATAGGAATGTCCCATTTTACATATAATGCATTGAGACATTGATAGTATAATGGTTGCAATGTCCTGCAAATAAGACAAGTTCGCATCGATCAGGTGGTCAAGAATAAGATGTTTCATTGTTTCAGTGTTTCAATTTCAGTGTTTCAATTTCACAGTTTCACCGTTCTAACGTCTCAGTGTTTCACAGTTTTAACGTCTCAATATTTCATATTCATATTTCACAGTTTCTGTGGTAAGACTATACCAAGTAATCGAGTCCTCCATGTCCCACTATATTTTGAAGAAGTTACTTTTCTTGGGTCTTTGAAGTCATCAGAAAAATTCCAATGCATTAGTATTCCGATTTGCTTTTCCAATAGCTGATAACTTCACTAAGGGTAAATTAAAAAAAAAAACACACCCCTATTAGTTTTCTTAGTTTCCTTAGTTTTCTTAGTTTTCTTAGTTTCCTTAGTTTTCTTAGTTTCCTTAGTTTCCTTAGTTTTCTTAGTTTCCTTAGTTTCCTTAGTCCCCTTTTTTAGGATCTAAGCTCTGGAATTCTGGAATTCTAAATCCCTAAAATCATGTGATTAATCTTTTCACCAGGGATTATTTGTTTCCGATCTGAGATAGATTCCACTTCAGATTCCACTTCAGATTCCTAATATCAATGTTCGCATTTCAATGTCCGGAGTTCCAAAATACACAATTGATAATGAATGTTCAAACCAGAGAAACAGAGTCTCCAAAAAACAAATGAATTCACTTTTCATATGTCATCATCACATCTTCCTCTTATGTTGACTTCAGGCAAAATATCACCGCTTTTTTTGTTCAATTCAAGGTCTGCATCCTGCATATAGACACAAACCTCAAACTAAAGTAATGTAAAATGTTAATGTTCACTGTTCCAAGTTTTGGTGTCAGAAATGACCAAAGAAAAAAAAAAACACGAGTCCTAATCAGAAACAGTTAAAGAAATCAATGAAACCATTATTGACTTGCCAAAATGGAAAGGTTGGGGGGAGAAGAGAAAAGAAGGGGGGGGGGTTTCCTTTAATAACCGTCCCTCTCACGTGACCCTCTCATCACGTGACCCGCGCTTGTTGGAACTTTCTCAAACGCCAGCTCACCTCTCCAACCCCATGCTTTATCGAGTCGTCTCCCTATGGGTGGCCCTTTTCGCCGCCGTATCTGCCCAAGTGGCCATTGATTCGTCGCTCTGGGAAAACACTCGCTATTACCGTACTGTGGACCTCTCGCGGCCTTACATCAAGGAGCAGGACTTACTCGAGGCTAAAAACACCTCGCCAAGCCCTCAACAAAGATACGTGTTCACGGTTAATGACGGTTTCGATGCCATCAAGAACGTATCCTTTGTCACGGCGAAACTCTCTGACAACAATTACAAAATCCAGCCTATTCTGATGCAACTGGGCGTGTACACCATTGACTTTCCTTACCCAATTGCTCCTGGTAGTCTGATTGAGTTCTCCGTCACATATGTGTATGCCAACACCATCCATGCATACCCTGCTAAGATTGATATGGAAGATACCCAGAAAATTTTGCTCAAATTGAACAAGTACTGCTTCTCGCCATACATCACCCGTGAGTACTCGTTGACATTCACCGGCCTTGTTAAGGGTCAGGAAATGGACTTGCAGCTTGTGGATGATGTTACCACGCCCAATTTACCTCAATTAAAGGCCCATGTGGAGAAAGAGGCTGGTGCTCTTACTTATGGACCAACAAAACAGGATGTTCCTGCATACGCAGTCCGTCCATTGGGTTTCTTATATGACCACAACCGCCCAATCACGCGGGCTGTGCGTTTGGACCGTACCTTTTGGTTGCCTGCTTCGGATATCGATGTGGTTCAAACTGAAGACTATTATGAAATCATCAATAATGGCGCTGAGTTGAAGTCCGGCTATTCTCGTGGTGACTGGATGATTGGCCGTTATGAGTTGTTGAAAAACCACTTTGCTCTCTCGCTGTTGGAGTTCCCAATCAACTCCAAGGCTCCTTTCACCGACTATTATTTCACCGACAAAGTGGGAATGGTAACCACTCACCTGCAGACGAAACACCACCTTGTGTTGAAGCCCCGGTTCCCACTTTTTGGTGGCTGGAAGTATAACTTCACCATGGGCTGGACAAACCACTTGGAGTCGCTCGTACATAAGATGAACGATGAACCAGACACCTATGTGGCTCAATTCCCATTGTTGAACTCCTTGAAAGACATTTATTATGACAATGTCTCGGTGTCGTTCTATTTGCCCGAGAATGCCGAGTACATCAGTGCAGGAGCCATTGTGGCTTCCTCCGAAGCTAACTTGGGGACCGAGAGAAGTTACCTCGATGTAAGTGACGGTCACGTGAAGGTGACTCTTCAATTCTCCAACCTCTTCGATGACTTGGCCAACACAAAAGTCTATGTCAAGTACAAGTACCTGGTCAAGAGTTACTGGGCAAAGGTGGCCAAGATCTCTGCATTTGTGTTTGCTGGTTTCTTGAGTTATTATTGCTTGACTCTTGTGGATGTGTCCATCAAAAAGTGAGCAAATGATTATCCAACAGTGCCAGTAGTAGTGGCTCAAAATGTTTCCACTCGGGTTTTGAGAATGTGGAATGCCATCAAACCAAATCTCAACTGACTAGGTACTTCACCAACCAGAAAACTTATCAATAACCACAGCCAACCAAATTGTCCATCAAGAATTTCTTGTAGATCAAGTATTTTTTATTGACCAGTAACATCAGGGCATTCATCAATATATATCGTGGAGGAGCACATTAAGGCATGTTATTTAGTCACGTCACGTGAACATGTCTATCCTCCAGATATAAGGCCATATGTTCCAAGACAAATATAGTTTAGAAGGACCTTAAAGTGGTTCAATTTGTTCCATAAAAGTTCATGTGCTTAACTCAGTAACAAGTCAGTTAGTAACTGAATCATCTGCACTTTTCTCCAATCAAGCAGACACCTAATGATTGTATTCATCATGTAACTGTCAAACAAGTTACCAAGACAGCCAATAGTCAGTCAGAAAGTAGTCAGTCAGCAAGTAGACAATATTCAGTAAGTAGTCAGACAGTCAGTCAGTGAGTCAGTAAGTAGTCAGACAGTAATTCAGTAAGTAGACAATAGTCGACAAGCAGTCAGTCAGTCAATAGCTAGTCAGTCAGTCAGTCAGTCAGTAGACAGTATTTAATAAGGAGTCAATAGTCCATAAGTAATCAATAGTCCATAAGTAGTCAATAGCCAGTCAGTAAGTCAGTAAGTCAGTAAGTCAGTAAGTCAGTAAGTCAGTCAGTAGACAAGCAATCAGTCAGTCAGTCAGTCAGTCAGTAGGTAGTATTCAATAGTAATAAACTCAGACTCCAGGTTGAGCGGTATTAGCATCGGCAAAAACGTCCAAAACTTATTTATCATTTTTCCTTTGACTTTAACCATAATAATTGACTCCTTTTTCTTTTTTTCTGCTTTGAACTGTTAAATCTCTTCTCATATTGCCCTTTGAATTTCTTTCCTTGGCTTTGTTCCTTTGGCTCATTGCCCTTCTGAGGAAAATACTCTGGAGAATCCAGCCCCTTTTTCCAGCCATATAAGCCATAGTAGCCATAGTAAACTATAGTAGTCATAGTAAACCATAATAAGGCATAGTAGCCATAGTAAACCATAATAAAGTATAGTAGCCATATTAATTCATAGTAGTCATAGTAAGTCATAGTAGATAGCCCATCATATAGAGTGTGAAACCGTCCATGATGAAATGGTTGAGCAACTCCATGCCAAAATGATTCTCATAAAAAAGCACACTGACTTTAGGATCTTTGATACGTAAGCACGTATGGCTCATATGGAATGAAGTATTGATGGTAAGTCATAGTAGCCTATCAAAGCATAGTAAGACTTAGGAAGCATATTAAGCTCTTCAAGCCCCTCAATCCTATTAAGCCTATTAATCCATAATAAGCCATAATAAGCCATAGTAAACCATATCAAACCATTGTAAGCCATAATAAGCCATAGTAAACCATATCAAACCATTGTAAGCCATAATAAGCCATCTTCAGCTAACTTATCTTCGGCCACAGTAAGCCATACTAAATCACATTTGGAAACCTTCAGAATCATTAGAAACCTCTTAAATCCATAGCCTGTTTTTTTTTTTGGTTTTCTGTTGTTTTGTTTTCTGTTGTTTTCTTTTTATTTTTTCTGTGACTTTTATCTAGGGCCTTAAGAAAGAAAAAGACAGGGGGGGGGGGGACGCGGTGCCTTTATATCTTTTCGCAGCACGGTGTTCCTGCATGGCAAGTGGCTGCAAATATACCGGGCGGGGTAAGAATAGGGAAATCGTCTATAAAAGGCGACCCTCCCCCCCTTGAAATCTCACCCCTAAAAATTTACACCCACTCTCAGTTTTCACTCAGTCCCTCAATCATTCACTCTCAGTTTTTCACTCAGTCTTCTCCTTACTCCTTACTCCTTATTCTTTACTCAAAAATCATCATGCTCTTGATTCAGAAGAAGAGAATACAACCAAGACAGTTTCTTAGAAGACCTATACATTAAGACAGATATCCAGAAGACCTATACATTAAGACAGATACTCAGAAGACAGAAACTCAGAAGACAGATACTCAGGAGACAGATCCTCAGAGGACTGACCTGTTGGACTGAAATTTCTAAATTGTGACCTAGAAAAATGAGACCCAGGACTTAAACTCTCTATGGTCTCAATTATCTATTTCTAAAAAGTCAAAGTCACAGTCAATCTCAAAATACAAAACTACAAACTTTAAGTTCCAAGGTCCAAGATCCAAGATCCAAGATCCAAGGTCCAAGGTTCAGGGTTCAAGGTCCAAGATCCAAGATCCAAGATCCAGTTTCAGATTTCATCCTTGATTTCTTAATCACTACAATCCTCGATTCTCCAATTTCAAATCCCCAAACTTTATCGTATAACCGGTGACAATGATTCTTGATAGTCAATTCCTTAGAACCATTATCAAAGAAGTGGATGGTCTATACAGGATTTTGAATGGAGTGTTAGAGGAAAAGATCTATACGAGGCAACCCGAAGGCTATGTTCATACTGGAAAAGAACAGTTGGGTCTGGGAATAAAGAAGTCCAGAACAAATACGCCCGCCACAAATATGTATTGATTTACCTTCTTACCAGAATACGAAAGTTGAAGTCAACAAATACCCAAGAAAGATTGCATCCCCAACAAGACAAGGAGTCTATGAAAACTTACAATCTACATTGAACGAGACGTACGATTCCCAAAGAGGATAGAGAGTGTTCAACCCAATTGACAAAACAACACTGCCGAAGAACCTTACAATCCAGATACTCATAACTGATTATTCAGGATGAACAATTACGTCAACTATTACTACAAGAGCAAAAAGAAAATGCTCAGTTTATTTTAGCGAAAGACACTTACTAACGGCGAAAGACACACTTTTGATCGTTGCTTACGACAAACTTATTATATCATCGCAAAAGATGCCATTATTGAAGGAATCAGGAGAGCTCAATAATAACCTCAGCTAGTGCATATTGAAAAGGAAAACTCTGAATTGAACCAAAAAGGATTACGTTTAAACGACTATCAAGGACTACAACCAGACTCAAGGGGATATTAACAAGTATCGACAAGTGTTTGAAAACAAATGGACCAATGACGACAGAATACACATTCGAGGTGATTTGAAACAGGCTTCTCGTGTGTGGTATCAAGGAATTCACAAGGTCATCCTGAACTTTGGATTCGAGTGATGTATCTCTGAACCTGTATTATAAGCATCAAAAAGGAAAGTTGCTAATCATGACATTATATGATGATGTATTAATTCTTGGTCCTAACAAAATGTGTGTGAGAAAGGTGCTTTCGAACTTATCCATGTCCTTTAATATGAAGGATTGAGGAACACCAAAGAAGGTTTTGGGAATGAACTTGGAAATAGGGGAAAACTCATTTGAATTGAACCTTGTGGATTACATTTACAAGTTAAATTCACAAGTTACAAGTTACAAGTTACAGGTTACAAGTTACAAGAGTATGCTGGGAAAGGTGGAATGCGGAATACACACACACCAGGAAAGCATAAAGAACGACACATGAGAACTTCTAGACTCAAAATTCAAAGTTTAAATCTCAGAGTTTACTCCATGGTTCCAATTTTGGTCCCCTTCCTTTTTCACCATTTCATGGTATATTAGTTTATATTTCTCAGAGGAATGAATTGGGCTACTTCAGTATTTGATACCTGGGTTCAACGTAACCAGCCGATTTTTGCTTCAATTCTTCAAGAGAGATTCTTATTTAGAGAGCAAGACTTCGCAATTGAGAGGTTAAAAAGAGATTTGGGTGATTGGAAAGAGATTTGGGTGAAAAGGGAGGAATTGAAATTTGGAAGAAATTAGATTTCTAGACCTTGATTCAAATATTCAAATTTCAATATTCAATTTCGATATTGATTATTAATGGGTTCACGAAACCTAAGAATGGTTTTTAAGAGGATGGAAAGGTATGGAAAGAAATGATATCAAGTGGTTTTATTATTGCTGATATCAGTATGAGTTCACTATGGCTGGAAGAATCTGAATACAATTTCCTAAATGAAGGTTCAGACACTAACTATAGGAATTTCAGATACTGAATCTCGATTCTTTATTCAGGTGAAGTTATACCGGCCTAGATCCGAGAAGAAATGTCTGCATTTGGTCATATAAGTCTCAGAGGTCCGAGGAGTCCAGGTCAAGTCCATGAATGTGACCTCTGACTCTTCCATCTGAGTCTCATTCCAGTCTCAGTCTCAGTCTCAGTCTCAGTCTCTGTCTCATTCATAGTGTCAGTCTCAGTCTCATTCATAGTGTCAGTCTCTGAGTTTATTGAAACTTGTGGGAGTCTTTGAGCCCATGTCACATTCTTTAAGTTTCAGTCTTCCCGTCTTCCAGACTCATTCTCCAAGTCCCATTCACTGAGTCTCTCTGTGAGCCAGTCTTGTGACTTCCAGGCTTTGAATCTCAGTCTTTCATAAGCCTTGGAGATTGATTATAAGTGGCTCAGTTTGAATCCTGAGATCCCAGTCTCAATCTTTTGATTCCTTGATTTTTGAACTTGAGAATCCCCAGAAGTCCAAGTCCCTCAGCTATTCAGTCCTATTCTTCACGGTCCCTAAAATACTATACTGAGAATACACTAGAAAAACGTACCAGATCAGAAAACGGAATCGTCATTCGAGTCTTTTAAAAAGTCAATTCATTCTATACAAATCACTCACGGAGAGAAATCAGGACAATGATGAATAAGAATCAAATCCATGGCATTGCCAGACTTTTAAACAAGAAACCTTTTCTTTGGCTATACTTCTATTTGAAGTCTTCAATTCCTAGTCTCAGTCCAGTCCAGTCCAGTCTCCAATTACCAGTCTCCAATTACCAGTCTCTAATTCCCAGTCTCCAAGATCTAGTCTCAATTTCCAAGATCTAGTCTTCAAATCTTATGACACTCTAAGTATCAAATCTGACTTTCAGTTATTCAGAGTTCCAGTTCCAGTTCCAGTGTCATTCAAAACTGGTCACAGTCTCAAGCAAAAAAGGTTTTAGTCTCAAGCAAGATTTGTGGATCCAGAAAGCCAGAAGGAGTTTCAGAAAAGTCCGCATTGAAAGATCCACTTTGGTCTTGCAAAGTTCTTCAAGAGGCACTTTCCAACAGTACTTTCCAACAGTACTTTCCAACAGTACTCTCTAATGTCACTGTTAATGACAACTTCCAATGACAATGGTTAATGGATGATGGTTTTGACTATTGGGGTTTGAGGATGGTTGAAAATCGTGGAGACTTATACTTTGTCTTGTTCGTTGTTTGTTATTCATTGTGTTGGAGTGAAAAGAACAAAATATTGACTTGTCCCGAACCAAAGTTGTATTCTGGATCTTCCAAGAGAATCCAGACCTTCTTTGAATCCACAGCCTTAACGTATCTTACTCGATTGGCTGGTGTTAGTAATCCATTGCTCTGTCATGTCCACTCTCCATTGCTTTGGTACATCCAATCTCCATGAAATTGGTATATCCACTTCAGTTTTCGCCTGTGTTCGAGGCTTACTCCAAGAAGTTTGTCAGAATCGACTACTTGCCTGGTGGATACGATGCCACCACCACTGCCACTGCTCCTTGGCACCAAGTGCCAGGTGTGGAGTACCACCCAGACTTGAATGGTGAGACCATCATGAGAGTGCCAAAACCTCTTATTGTGGAGCAGCCAGAGAGTGCTTCTTTCACCACCGAGGGTTCCAAGGTTAAGTGGCGCGGATGGGAGTTCCGCGTGGCCACTACTGCCAGAGAAGGTTTTGCCGTGTACGATGCTTGGTTCAAGGGAAGACAAATTTTGTACAGACTTTCGTTTTCTGAGATGACGGTGCCTTACGGAGACCCAAGAGCTTCATACCACAGAAAACAGGCCTTTGACTTGGGTGACTGTGGTTTTGGTGTCAACGGTAACCCCTTGAAGCTTGGATGCGACTGTCTTGGAGTCATTAAGTACATAGACGGAAGAACCATCAATGCTGCAGGAGAGCCAAAGGTCATTCCAAACACGGTCTGTATGCACGAGCAGGATGCCGGTATTTTGTACAAGCACATGAACTACCGGACGGAGCACGCAGTCATTGCCAGAAAGAGAGAGTTTGTGGTGCAAACCATTGCTACCGTGGCCAACTACGAGTACATCATCAACTTGAAGTTTACCAACGACGGTATCATCGACATTGAGGTGCGTGCCACCGATATTTTGTCGACCATGCCTATTGACGAAGGTGTAACTGTTCCTTGGGGCACTTTGGTTGGTCCCAACGTTATGGCCGAATACCACCAGCACATTCTTTCGTTCAGAATCGACCCAGCCATCGATGGCCACAAGAACTCTGTTCTTTACGGGGATACCGAGACCTATGATGGTCGATGAACTAGAATTTGGGTATTGAATTTGGGTTGAGACTTTGGGTTGAGACTTTGGGTTGAGAATTTCGGTTCTTATGAATTGATTGGTCAAGATAAGTGGATATATGTTGGGATTTGCGGTCAAGACATGAGACATTTCTATAGAATTCGAGGAAACTCCAGAGAATTCAGGGAATGCCTTGTTAAAGTCTCCAACTCTTTCAATCTTCGGTTAAGAAATACCTGACTCTTTTCAAGAAGAGAATTTGGTTCACAACAAAAAAAAAAGAATCTGCTATCACCATTCAATCAATGATAAGAAAGTGAACTTGCAAGACGTGAATTTGACCAATTGAAGGGTGATACCAAATCCATCAATCATGGAATAACCACTATAGACCAAAACAGCAGGTCAAAAAAGGAAAGGAAAGGAACTTTGGATCACTTAACAGTGACAGAAAATCACTTAACAGTGACAGAAATGACTTTAACAGTGACAGAAATGACTCAAGTGGAACGAAAATGACGTTAACTGGGATTGGACGGTGAAATGGACGGTACAAAGAGTTTGGCAACCAAATAACGGTTATGGAAGTTAATACCGTTGAGTTCTTTGGCGGCCTTTAGTGCACCTTCCATAGAGGTGTACACCACGAAACAAGTACCCTGAGGAGCTGAGCCATCGGAGATCCGGAGCTGATGGACTTTTCCAAAAGTGGAAACCAATTCATGGAGCAGTTGTGTTGATGCATCGTACGGAAGGTTCTTGACCTCCACTATGGGGTACTCGGACATACGTATATGGACTTGGAAATTGTGGAGAAGTGAATGTGAATGAGGGAGATCTTATCACGTGATCTTATGAAGATGGGTCACGTGAGAAAGTCAGAACCAGAATCACCAAAACCAGAACCAGAACCAGAACCAGAACCAGAACCAAAAGTACTAGAATAACCATATAGAAGTCTATGATACATGCATATGTGTATATAGATATATGAATGTGGTGCTCTATATACTACCCTACTCTATACTTACTGGTATAATACCAAGGACATAGAGAAGGAACAATGGAGTTCACCTTTAAAGCCAGTGAGGCCAGGTATCAATCAGTCAGACAATCAGATAATCAGACAATCAAGAATCAGGCAACAAAGAATCAGACAACCAAAACTAGATATGGTGTTGGGGTGTGAGGTTGATGTCTTGAGGTGTTGATGTCTTGAGGTGTTGATGTCTTGAGGTGTTGAGGGTGCTGCTCTTCGTGGAGTGGAACATGATGATCCTAAGCAGTATAATCAATCCAGCATTCGATCCAGTTAAAATAATCAACGGTACACCTATCCATCAAACTAGGCTTGGTGTATTGGAACCTCATCAATCTTTAGCTTCTTATATCCATGGCACAAGACCACTTCTCCATAAGTCATAGACTATGCAAGTATCTTGGATGCCATTTTATGAACTGGTCAATCTGAAGGAAAATTGAGCTCTATCTTTGAGGCTCATATAGGTATTCTATCCGACCAGATTCTTCCATACCTCAATCTCACCTCTTAACTTAATGTCAAGTGGGACCAATGACCATATAATGAGGTAATTGATTTGAGGGTCATCAGAAAGACAAAAGGTCAACCCATTCATTGACATTCATTGACATTCTTTGACCAAGGACCAGGGAGACAAACCGATCAAAGGATCAGGATCAGGATCAGGATCAGGATCATGCTCATAAGCAGTACATCAAACTTGAGTAAAGGATGAGCTCAAAGATGACCAAAGATGAGACCAATGGATAAGACCAATGGATGAGAAAAAGGACCAGGATAATGACCAGACAGAAGAACAAGACCCTAGGAAAAACATCGAGTTCAGGATTGGATGATTGAGTGACCAGACTCATAAAAGATCAAAGGCTCAGTTGATCAATATCATCAAAATACCCAGACAAATATTCCCATATGTTTTCACATATTCAGATCCTCATCTTCATCTTCATCTTATCTTCATCTTCATTTCATATCTTGAAGCTGGAGAGATCAACAAACAGACGACGGGAAGTATAGCGATGAATACCATAGGCGGCCGTGGCAAGGACACAGAAAAACATCAAGAAAGAGTAGCCCAGCGAGACCGGCTCCACATTCAGCACAGGATACATGGCCACCTCCGATACATCCACCTTCAGAATGTACACTGGAGTCTTGGGCCTTGAGTCGTGTACTTCCACAGTGTTCATGGCCAGCAACACATCAAAACCAGCAACCAACTGGCCAAACACCACATGTTTCCCATCCAAATGTGGAGTCTTGGGACCCGTGGTTATAAAGAATTGACATCCATTGGTATTAGGCCCAGCATTGGCCATAGACAACCGACCCAACTTATCGTGATGAAGCACAAAAGGTTCATCATCAAAGCGTTCAAACTCCACACTTTCCAATTTCCCATTATCCGTCATCTTCATCCCACCTCCTTGAACCATGAAATCCTCAATGATACGATGGAAAACAGTATCCTTATAGATAGCCTTTGCATTCTGGATGAAATGAGCGCACGTGATGGGGGCCACATCGGCGAAAAGCGCCACTTTCAATACCCCTAGCGTCGTGGGCAGGGTTTGCAAATCACCTTGGGATATTTCAAGCTCCACCAAATGACTAACCACTGGGTCGTTCTCCACATGCACCAAGAGGTCCAGGCTGAGCCCAAGGTCTAGACTTGCACATGCCGCGCACACAATAAATATAAAGAGAAACACCTTCATCGCCACCCTAAATAGTCAGCTATGAGCGGTATCAACAGTATCAACAGTTTTCAAAAATGCAATAGCACACTGGAATAAGGGACCACGGACAAAAAAGTCAATTCTGATCAACACCAAAGACCAAAACACAATCGGAATTTATATATCCAATCAGAGAGCAAGACCGGGGCAATATGCAGGTGAGAGGGATTGTCTAAATAATTGAAAAGCTCAGGATCAGGAAAAAAAAGCCGGTGGATGGTTTTGGTTAAAGAGTGAGTGAGTGAGTGAGTGAGTGAGTGAGGGAGGGAGTGAGTGGTGTAGTAGTGTGCGACCATAATCACCTCACGCGCTCACTCCACTACTACTCCTCCACTACTACTACAGATTACTACTGGTACTGTTCTACTCCTACACTACTACTACTCCCCCACTACAGTTCTACACTACTACTACAGATTTACTACAGGTACTGTTCTGCTACTAACACTGCTACATTACTACAGGTACTACTACATACTATAGGGTTACTACTACAGATTTACTGCAGTGCTTTTCAAAACTATTCAAACCAGGTGGCTAAATGTTTGGAGCCGGAACTACCAAAATTAAACATACCAATAACTGAAAGAGGTTTGTTCTCCTTCACACAGTGTTACAAACCAAATGGCGGAATGCTTCACCCCAACTTTCATTAGAGAATTCAATATTCTGAGCTCTTAAACCTGGAGACTAGTTTGGATCATTATGAAAAACACTGTACATACCGAGGTATACTACAATTGCAAAACAAGCTGATAACTCTAAGGAGACCATGTTTGCTTTTTACAGGCCTTAGAGCAGAAGTGAATACCTAAGTGCAGATCATATTGCTGAGACTACACTGCTACTACTACTCTACTACTCTACTACTACTCTACTACTACTCTACTACTACTCTACTACTCTACTACTCTACTACTCTACTACTCTACTACTACTCATAATGACTACTCCTAGTGACTACTCCTAGTGACTACTCATAATGACTACTCATAATGACTACTCCTAATGACTACTAGGGCTCTACTACTAATATAGAGATTTTTAAAACAACTCAAACCAGGATGGCAAAATGGTTCGAGCCACACTACCAAGTTCACAGCAACTTTCATTAGAATCCAATCTTCTGAATTCTTAAATCTGGATGTTGGTTTGAATAGTTTTAAAAGTACAGTACTACTACTCTACTACTCTACTACAGTACCACTACTCTACTACAGTACTACTACTCTACTACAGTACTACAGTACTGGTCTACTAAAGAAATTAGTAGAATGCCATGGTATCTAGGGATCTGGGATGAAGAAGGTGAACCAATTATTTCTTACTTTACCTGGAAACTCGTCTGGTTCTGATTCTAGCTTTCATCTGATTCTAGTGTTCATAAAGATCTCAGTTCAAAACTTACTTTAGTCTTTGGACCGTACCGAAGTGGTCTCAATAGATCAATGTCCAGTGAATCTGGACGTCCTATAAAAATTAAGAATTCCAGATTGTCTAAATCGGACATTTCTGTTTCATCGAGTAGTAGTATATGAGTCTCATGTTCATTTATAGTGACTTCCGCGAAGTCATATATATTGCACTATGTATCGTCTGTGACCCATTACTGACATAACCGATAATGAAATGAATTACGAGACAGTAATAATATACAAGAAACCACTGAAAAAAAAAATCTCAGAGTGTCATCAAAAAAGTGATCCTAAAGTGTAAATTCCTTGTCAGTAATGTCCGACTCTCTGACAATGTTATATTCTTGTTACGTCTGGTACTCTAGTTACGTCTGGTTATCTAGTTACTATGTTCATTCGTCGATGATTCCTCAAGCAAGGAATCGGAGCTGCTTTTTTAGTGTATTCCCGAATCGTAGGGGTCTACGGAACAACTCCTTAACGATCATTGTCTTAATCACCTTAGCTAATTCTGCTACTCCGTACAATGGGGCGGAGTAGAAGTCTGAATAGAAAACTAAAAAACAATAGCCATTGCATCAGGCAGAGAGGTTTCATAATATCTCAAAAGGTAGGGTACTATCTATGGTGGATCTAACAGATAATGTATAGATATAGCTGACATGGAAACTATCAGTATAGATATTCGCTCCATAAAGAATCTAACTATAGAAATCTTTAAATGTAGCAAGATTTTATTATTACTACTACACTATGTACTACTACTACACTATGTACTACTACTACACTATGTACTACACTATGTACTACACTATGTACTACACTATGTACTACTACTACACTATGTATTACACTATGTACTACTACTACACTATGTACTACACTATGTACTACACTATGTACTACACTATGTACTACTACTACACTATGTACTCTTTGTGTACTACCATTTCTTCTATTATAGTCTTCTTTTTCTATACTACTAGTACAATTGTGTATGTGTAACTCTATGTACTACTCTATGTAATCATATTGACTTACTACCACCACTACTCTACACTAGTAGTAATATACTTTACACTGTTAGACATGGTAGATATAGTAGACATGGTAGATATAGTAGACATGGTAGATATAGTAGACATGGTAGAAATGGTAGATATAGTAGACATTGCAGACATAGTAGACATGGTAGACATTGCAGACATAGTAGACATAGCAGACATAGTAGACATAGTAGACATAGTAGATAGGACCACCATATTAATACTACTTTATTGCGCTCTAATAGCGTTGCTATACTATCTTACATTACATTACAGTACAGCACACTATACAATTTCTTACAACAAAGCATAATATGTTTAGGTTAAAGTGAGACGTTTTGGAATACTACTATTACTAGTACTATTACTACTATTACTACTATTACTACTATTACTACTATTACTACTATTACTACTATTACTACTATTACTACTATTACTACTATTACTAGTATTACTACTATTACTAGTATTACTACTATTACTAGTATTACTACTATTACTACTACTACTACTACTACTACTAGTACTACCACTACTATTACTAGTATCATTACTACTAGTACTATTACAACTATTACTACTATTACTACTATTACTACTACTACTACTACTAGTACTAGTACTACCACTACTTCCCTACTATACTACTGATACTGATCTAAAAGCATCATAGTACTAGTACTAGTACTCTTTTACGACTAGCCCTGCTTTACTACTAGTACTGCTCTACTACGTCTGCTACTACTACTGATTTACAAACACCATACTACTAGTACTACTCTACTACTAGTATTGGTTTCTAGTACAGATTTACTAATAATGTTGCTCTACTAAAAACACTATACAGCTACTACTATTATTACCGATACTGATTTAATGATACTACTGATTTGCTACTAATTCTACACAGCTATCACTCCTAGTGACTACTACTACAGTACTACAGATGTACTACTACTACTATACAGCTACAGCTACTAGTACAGTACTACTCTTACTGCCCCACTAATACTAGTACAGTACTATAGATTTACTGATACTACATATTTACTACTGCTCCACTCCAGTACTACAACTTTTACTATACAGTTATTACTACTCCCCGTGACTAATACTACTCCTAATGACTACTACTACTACTATATAGCTACAGTTCTACTCCTAGTGACTACTACTACTCCTAGTGACTACTCCTAGTAAATACTCCTAGTAAATACTCCTAGTAAATACTCCTAGTAAATACTCCTAGTGACTACTCAGCTCTACTACAACACTGCTCCCACACGACTAGCGTTCTTCAGTTTGCACTATTCTTGTTATATTCTTAAACAAGTTACCGTTTTTAATACTTAATAAAGAATTCACCAAAACAGTTTATTTTTAAATCCTGGGTCCTTAAATGCTTCCACTAACTACAGTGTTATTCGAAACGATTCAGACCAGCACGATAAAACGATTCAGACCAAGAAAACAGAATGATTCGGACCACACTAGCAAGATTTAACAAACCAATAATTCACAAAGTTTCGTTTCGTACCCCTTTGCACATCCTTTCAAACCAAATAGCATAATGCTTCACACCAACTTTCATTGGATTCCAATATTCTGCAATCTTGAATCTTAAATCTCGGGAGGATTGCTAGTATTATGGTATAGTATTAGAGTCCAGTAGTTCAGAACAATAGTAGAGTATATAATAGAAGAATAGAGTAAAAGGTTAAAGTAGAAAGGTATAGTATTAGTAGTAGTAGTAGTAGTAGTAGAATTATGTAGAAATATGTAGAAGAACGTGGTAAAGTACGCATAAAAGTAGGGTCTAATAGTACAGTAGAGTAGTATACAGTGTAAATTATAGTCGTAGGTTATATTAGTAGAGTTTCCTAATAGAGTATAGTAGTATAGTCGTAGTGGAATAGAGTAGAGTAGAGTAGAGTAGAGTAGAGTAGAGTAGAGTAGAGTAGAGTAGAGTAGAGTAGAGTAGAGTAGAGTAGAGTATGGTATTAGATATGTACTGCATTTGGGAGTCTTGCAGTACGAAACTGAAACTGAACTGATTTTATTGTTATACTGTATACAACAACTTAGGAGGGACTATGTAATTAGTAAACGAAGAGTAGTTTGTTTAATTTTGCTGTTTGTTTAATTTTGCTAGTGTGGTCCGAAACATTCTGTCGCGCTGGTCTGAATCGTTTCGAATAACACTGTATTGAGGCCAAAAAAAAAAAAAAAAAGGGGGGGAAAAAAAAAAAAAAAAAAGAGGAAAAAAAAAAAAAAAAAAAAAAAAAACTATTTTAGAGTAAGCAATAGTCACTTGGTTGCCAAATTCCAAGGCATATGTACTGGATACTAATGACAATTTTGTCGTGAATTCGCATGCTATCGATAAAAATGTAAAGCATAAAAATATAGGTCATTTCGCACACCACTACTGCGTTCTCTACTACTGCGTTCTAACATTTAATAAAAATCTCACTATAATGATTCCGCACACCAATTATCCACCAAAGGATTTGATTACTTGATTGTAAGTACGAAACTACTTATGAATTATTGGTCTGCTTAATTTTGCTAGTCAAATCAAAATTTGATCCTCCGAAATTCCCCTGAACTCTTTAAGTCTGAGCTCTTGAGCCCTGAATTTTGACTCTGAACATAATTGACTAAGGACATGATTGACTAAGGACATGATTGACTAAGGACATGATTGACTAAGGACATGATTGACTAAGGACATGATTGAATAAAGACAATAACAGAGTAATAGAGTTATGACTCATTTCAGGAGTTCTCTTAAGGGTAAAATGGATATTTGATGGGTGCAGAAAGAGATACACTAGTAGTAGATTAATGAAAGAGTAATAGACAATAGGTTTAGAGACATATACAGACTATAGACAATCTATTAGGTCCATCATAGGCCGGGACCTATCTATGAAGGTATTATGATTGTAAGTACAAAACTATTTATGAATTATTGGTCTGCTTAATTTTGTAGTCTAATCAAAATTTGAACCATATTGCTCCACTGATTTTGAATGGTATTCTAACCATACTAGCAAATTCAACAAACCAGTATGTCAAAAAGTTTGAAAAGCAATTCCTCCAGATTTAAGAGTTTTGAATATTGAATTCTACTATGGTGAAAATATCGGTGAAACACAGTGAAACTTAAAAGCCTTTTTGGGTTGAAAAGCTGTGCCTTGAGGTACGAACCGTTTTGGTTTATTGGTTTAAATAGTTTTGAAAAACACTCTATAATTATCTAAGATTAGGTAAAGGATTTCTTTAGTTGAAAAAAAGAGCTTCTCTATGAGTCCTTATACATTGCTCGAAAAATAGTCAAGCCGAAATACTCCTTTAGATTGGGTGTCGTTAGTCCGTAAGCAGTAATAGGGATGAACATTTACAACCTTGGAATAAAAATCCAACTCCAATACAATAGCCTTTACCTGGTCATGTGTTCCGAAGAGCAATACATCATCCTTGTTACTGTCAAATACCTTCTGGATCTCGCCTTCTCCGATAGATAAGATTTTCTTGTCCAAAGCTTGCCATCTAGTTCTACTTTCCATCTAGTTCCGTATGCTTACTTAATCTTCATGCTTTCTTAATTTAGTTGCTTTCTTAATTTGGTTGCTTTCTTAATTTGAATGCTTTCTTATTTGGTGTTCATACGGATGTCCTTTACTGAGATTCGGTAAATCTCATGTCTACCATAGTACTACTATAAAACTATTCGTTACCTGACCTTTCTTTTTTTTTTTTTATTTTTTTGTAGAGCCATGAAAAGTGTAATTTCTTGGATTTCCTGACTTGCCTAACTATCCTGTTTTTTTTTTCTAGTCCCTTCTCTTATTGTTTTTTTTGTTTGGTTGCAACTGTTCACCTTAAACCTTAACATGTTGTTTCCTGCATACAAACACCACGCGACCAATTCTTACAGTGGCGCTCATTCATTCACTCACTCACTCACTCACTCACTTAGTCTCAGTCTCAGTCTCAGTCTCAGTCTCACACACTCACACTCACACTCACACTCATACTCATACATTGACCCAACTGCAACATTAACTCCACAATGAACGGAATCACAGTGGATATTAATCATCTCAAAAAAGGCGAGGTGTCGCTTGGTACATCAATCATGGCAGTCAAATTCAAAGACGGCGTGATTCTTGGTGCTGACTCTAGAACAACTACCGGCACTTATATTGCCAATAGAGTACTGGACAAGTTGACGCAAATCCATGATACCATCTATTGTTGTCGGTCGGGATCTGCTGCCGATACACAGGCGGTGGCGGATATGGTGAAGTATCACTTGCAAATGTACTCGGTGCAGTTACCTGCTGGCCAGACGCCGCCCACCAAGGTGGCTGCTTCCATTTTCCAGGAACTCTGCTACAACAATAAAGATGCATTGACGGCGGGCATCATCTGTGCAGGCTATGATCTGAAAAATAAGGGATCGGTTTACCTGATTCCCATTGGTGGTTCCATGCATGAACAAGAGTATGCTATTGCCGGTTCGGGCTCCACTTTCATCTATGGCTGGTGTGATAAGAACTTCCGCCCTCAAATGGAGAAGGATGACTGTGTGCAATTCATCAAGTCTGCTCTTGCCGAAGCCATCAAGTGGGATGGTCTGTCGGGAGGTGTGATAAGAATGGTCATTTTGACGGACAAGGGCGTGGAGCGCTTGATTTTTTACCCTGAAGATTACCAGGTTTAAGTGTTTATGGTAATGCAGAATTATTGAATCATGTGATATTATAAAGTCCCATGGTCTCTTATGGTCTCAAATACTCCAACATCTCAAATGGTTTGTCTGACTAATCTTATGACTAGTCTTTTGGGTTAATCTTATGACTAGTCTTTTGGGCTGTCTTCAATGCTTTCAGAGATATCACGTCTATCAATGGCGTTCAATAAATAACTATCGAAGTCATGTAGAAGAACCGGCATCACTAGTGGCAATATGAGGGGCGCACGACCGTACTGCATCCAAAGAAGACGACAAGTATAAGTATATATGTCTTAACTATACTGACTAATCAACTCCATAATTAATATGGGTAGAACGGTATGGAGGTATTATGAAGTCTACGCTGGCCATTACAAATTCCGTATCATGTTCATCAAGTACGCTTTCTCTTTAAACTCTAAAATACTACTGAATAGAGTTTCAATAAGGAATAGAACGTATGGCTTGATCATGGCGAATGTCACTTAAGAATGGAGGATGACATAAGTATAGTTCTGGATATTGAAACTAACAGTCAGATCGAAAAAGATCAATACTGAGATTTGGAATGAGGTGAATGAAGGAATATGGAGTCTGAATCCCCAATTCAATCAGTACTCACCATAATATAACCAGTACAGTGATTTTCAAAACCCCTTCAAAGCAGGGCCATTCAAATCTGGGCCATTCAAATCAGGAAGACAAAATGGATTGAACCAAAAAAAAGACAGAATAATCCCATGTAAATCTCACTCTTTGAATTCTTTACTCCCTTTTTTTTTTTCCTTAAATCGGGATCTTTAAATCTGGATTTTCACTCTCATCTCATTTTCCAAACCTGGATCTTAGATCTGGATCTTCATTCTTCACTCTTTAATCTTAATGGCTCTTTCTTCACCATGAATGCTGGAGAGGACCCATACATTTATGAACCATGATCTGATTATCTCTTTAACCAAAACGAACTGAGAGTTTGAAGGATGTGTACTTTGGAGGGTGGTTTTGAGAAAGCCATTCCGAGAATCGTGAACATTAAGAAACTTTCCCAGATCATATATCCAAAAAGACTTAGAGGTGAAACCCAGTCTAGTTTTGAGTGGAGGATTGCTTTAAATGCTGATTTCATGGAAAGACATGCTGCTTTGGGCCAAGTGCTGGACGCTTTCTTCTGGATTCTTGTGTCCATAATCAAGAAAGTTCTTGTTGACTGGTGACAGAATAATCTCTGTGTTAGCTTTTTGAGAAGGACTTAGCACTGCTTAGTCTATGAGAGTCCAAATACACTCCAGGGTATATAGTGTACACCATGAAATTGGTATTTTGAGGAACTGAAGCTGAAGGAGATTAGGTGATCTGGTTCCAAAGTGGGTACTTTGAAGATATCTCTAATCAAGAATTAATGTTTCACGGGAGTAGGGAAATGAAACCAAAAAAGAGTAGCCAAAAGTTCTATGATCATCATTGAGATTGTCCTTTAGTTCGGTAACCATTTTGTTTAATGTATATTGCTTTAGAGCTGTACACATCTGCAATCAGTCTATATTTAGTCTTGGGTGGTTGGCAATTTGTTTTGATTGGTTGGCAGTTTGTTTTGATTGGTTGGCAGTTTGTTTTGATTGGTGGTTGTTTGTTTTGATTGGTGGTTGTTTGTGTTGATTGATGGATTCCAGATTAAACCTCCTCGGAATCCACGACAGCACGATCAAGGTCCACCTGGATTCGAAGGTTTCGACCAGCAGGCAAAAAGCCTTTTCTGCACATGCGCCAGTAATAGAGGTGGTACATGGGCATGTACCTGCGTACAAAGGCCGCTACCTGGTCGTCAGTCATTCCCAGCCCGGCAGTCGCCTTCAAGTGTGTTTCCTGCTGCTGACGCCAGCGGTAGATATAGTCCAATTCCTGCACTTGCAAGAAGACAAAAAAGTCAAAGAAGTTCCAAAGAGCCTCATAGCTTCGGAGATCACCGTTGATATCCTGCAAGTGGTGCATGGAGCTTCGGGCCACTACGCCCGAGGGATCGTTGGAGAGGTATGCTGAGGGGAAGGAAGCATCATCAATGGCGGTGAAACCCGTGAACCAGCCTTCAAATATCACCACATCTACTCCTGGATCTTCAACCAGCTGCCATTGATCCGCAGGCATCCGGTCCCCCGCACCGTCATATGCACTCTTATCATACACTGGCACTTTGCAAGGTTCCCGATTGACCAACTTGTGCATGACATCCAAGGCCAATTGCACATCGTGAGTTCCTGGCAACCCCCTGCCTTCCAATACAAAGTTGCCGCTTGCACGAGCCTTTGCTGAAACCTTCTCCTGTTCGGTATGTGTGAGGTAAAAGTCATCAATCAGCACGCCCACACACCGGAGTTCAGGGTGGGTTTCCGAAAGGTGTTGGAGAAGTTTCTGTGCAAGGTACAGCTTACCTCCACCCTGGGGGCCGGAGATCCCCAAAACAAGGGGTTTTTTGTGGTTCCATTTCCCGAGTTTATCTTCGAGAAAATTGGCAGCAACAGCAACAGACATGGATAAATCAGAGAACGAAGGAATAAGAGTGGGGTAAGAGTGGGGGGCTAGTGGGATTATAGTGTGATATTCAGAAAGCCAGAAATCCAGAAATGAAAGAATTTGGGATTTTAAAAAGGGGTGCCAAAAATGGGAAAAGACAAATGGTTCTAAAAGGCCTGGAGGAGGAGGAGGAGGAGGAGGTGGTGGTGGTGGTGGAATGAGTGTGGAGAACAAATGGAGAGCAAATGGAGAGGTGGGTGGGGTGGGGTGGTGCTCGCAGCCTGCACACAAGCCTCTGATCTAGGATAAATCTATATTAGTCAAGACTGAAATGGAAGGCTTTTTTATTTTCTTTCTTTTTGCCTTTCTAATCATTCATCATTCATGAATAGGAAGTTTTCACAAGTCATTTCATGAAAGGGTTGGAAATTGTTATACCATAATCATACTCCTTCATATGCCCCGTGATCTATATCGCGTGATCTACGTCAATTGGACTCAAAATTCTTATTGGTGGTTGCAAGACATCCATAAGGTTAAAACCCCATTTTTCTAAAAGTTTCAGGGTCCATGACTTTTATGAATTGCTGAAATCAAAGTTTCAGAAGTCAAAGTTCCAGAAGTCAAAGTTCCAGAAGTCAAAGTTCCAGAAGTCAAAGGTGCCAAAAGTTCCTATTTATAGACCTGTAGAAATATATACAGGAAAACTACTTCATTGTGTTGATGATAATTCAGATGGCCGATGAAAAAGCAAATTCTGTTGTACTAGTGAGTTCGAGAATTAAGTGCGAAAATAATCAGCGCATCAATAATCAGCGCATCAATAATCAGCGCATCAATAATCAGAGCATCAATAATCGGAACATCAATAATCAAAAGGTTGAGATTTTATTATGTTCATTCGCGCATGACTCCTCAAACAGAGTAACCTTAACTGTTCATATAACTTTCCAAGAGAATGCGTGACTAAGGAAACACTTTTCACCTTAAAGAAATAGTGGTATTGTTCTATCTCACTGCAGGCTCTTCTGGTGTCTCATACAATGATAGCTGGTGTCTCATATAATAATAGCTGGTACCTCATACAATGATAACTGGTACCTCAAACAATAATAGCTGGTACCTCGAATAATGACTCCTGGTATATGGCTGGTAGATGACCTTATACAATGGACATTATGGAGATCAGACAAAGAGGTTTCATGATATCTCATAAGGTAGAGAAATACCTATGGTGGATCTAACATGGTATAATAGTAGTATACTGTAGTGTGTATGGAGTGTAGTGTAGTATACTGTAGTGTAGTGTAGTATACTGTAGTGTAGTGTAGTGTAGTGTAGTATACTGTAGTGTAGTGTAGTGTAGTGTAGTATACTGTAGTGTAGTGTAGTCGTTTTGGTTACAGGTTCAAAAATCTAGGTCGAGTGGTCATTAATCCGCACAACCAATACTTGAATAGCGGATTCAACGGACACATAAACTCAGTCCCTATATATTTAGTGATCTACCATATTGATCTGCCATACTGATCTAACGTATAATACATATTTTTGACCATCTGATCTGTCTTTTGAGTCTTCTGATCTGTCTCCGACTCTTCTGAACCTCGGACCGGTTGCTTTGGATTCTTCTGACTATAAGAAAAGAGTAGAATATTAATTGGATTAGGCAGGATAACAAAGACCAAGAGGTATTGACAATTGAAGTGTCAGTAAAGACAAATAGACAGAAGACAGAAGACAGAAGACAGAAGACAGAAGATTTGGAAACAGACAGTAATGAAGTAAGTTGACCATTCAAGTCTGTTTTTTCTCTGACTCTCTTATCCTCTGACTTTGAGGTGATCTGACTTTTTGACCCTCGGATGTTTCCTTTTACCCGTCTTGAAACACGCATCAAGAAGTCTGACGATTACGCAGGTATTTGAATCAGTCCCAAATGCGTAATGAAAGAAATTGGTTAATCCTAAAGGGTAGGAGAGGGATAATTCTTAGGACCCGAAATATGGCGAGCTATACCTGGATAGAGTGAAGCCAGAGGAAATCTGATGGAAGCTCGTAACAGTTCTCACGTGCAACTCGTTCGTCAATTCTCCGACTTTCTGACTCTGACTATCTGACTTTCTGACTCTCTGAGTTTCTGAGTTTCTGAGTTTCTGACTCTGATTTTCTGCAATCAGATAATACCACGGCACAACAGTGAAGTAGTTAATGAATTAAGCAGTTAATTTTATTGCAGTAGAACAATTCGAATATTTGAACAGTATGCGCAATATGGACAATAGACCAGTAGAGCAGAAGAATACTCGAGCAGTACCATAAATCAGCAGCAAACAGTCCACGTCCACAGTCCACAGTATTAGAATATAGAGTATAGAGTATAGAGTATAGAGTATAGAGTATAGAGTATAGAGTATAGAGTATAGAGTATAGAGTATAGAGTATAGAGTATAGAGTATAGAGTATAGAGTATAGAGTATAGAGTATAGAGTATAGAGTATAGAGTATAGAGTATAGAGTATAGAGTATAGAGTATAGAGTATAGAGTATAGAGTATAGAGTATAGAGTATAGAGTATAGAGTATAGAGTATAGAGTATAGAGTATAGAGTATAGAGTATAGAGTATAGAGTATAGAGTATAGAGTATAGAGTATAGAGTATAGAGTATAGAGTATAGAGTATAGAGTATAGAGTATAGAGTATAGAGTATAGAGTATAGAGTATAGAGTATAGAGTATAGAGTATAGAGTATAGAGTATAGAGTATAGAGTATAGAGTATAGAGTATAGAGTATAGAGTATAGAGTATAGAGTATAGAGTATAGAGTATAGAGTATAGAGTATAGAGTATAGAGTATAGAGTATAGAGTATAGAGTATAGAGTATAGAGTATAGAGTATAGAGTATAGAGTATAGAGTATAGAGTATAGAGTATAGAGTATAGAGTATAGAGTATAGAGTATAGAGTATAGAGTATAGAGTATAGAGTATAGAGTATAGAGTATAGAGTATAGAGTATAGAGTATGTGGTATAGATTATAGTATATAGTATATAAGTGTATAGTGTAAAGTGTAAAGTGCATAGTGTATAATGTAAAGTATTGAGTAGAGTGTAAACTATACTAGTATAAAATGTGGAGTGTAGAATATAGAGTATAGAGTATGTGGTATAGAGTATAATGTAGAGTGTATAGGTATTGAACTCACGTGCACAGTCATTAGGAAACCAATACTACTTCTTCCCTTCGGCTACCTTCGGGTAGACTACTCAATGGGGGTTGATTTCTCTTGCTGGGGATTTTCAACGAATCTACTTTCGATTAGGTGATCAACGTGCTTATAAGAATCTAATAGTAGTATAGAGTATAGTATAGAGTATAGTATAGAGTATAGTATAGAGTTTAGTATAAAGTAGAGTACAGAGTAGAGTACAGAGTAGAGTACAGAGTAGAGTACAGAGTAGAGTACAGAGTAGAGTACAGAGTAGAGTACAGAGTAGAGTACAGAGTAGAGTACAGAGTAGAGTACAGAGTAGAGTACAGAGTAGAGTACAGAGTAGAGTACAGAGTAGAGTACAGAGTAGAGTACAGAGTAGAGTACAGAGTAGAGTACAGAGTAGAGTACAGAGTAGAGTACAGAGTAGAGTACAGAGTAGAGTACAGAGTAGAGTACAGAGTAGAGTACAGAGTAGAGTACAGAGTAGAGTACAGAGTAGAGTACAGAGTAGAGTACAGAGTAGAGTACAGAGTAGAGTACAGAGTAGAGTACAGAGTAGAGTACAGAGTAGAGTACAGAGTAGAGTACAGAGTAGAGTACAGAGTAGAGTACAGAGTAGAGTACAGAGTAGAGTACAGAGTAGAGTACAGAGTAGAGTACAGAGTAGAGTACAGAGTAGAGTACAGAGTAGAGTACAGAGTAGAGTACAGAGTAGAGTACAGAGTAGAGTACAGAGTAGAGTACAGAGTAGAGTACAGAGTAGAGTACAGAGTAGAGTACAGAGTAGAGTACAGAGTAGAGTACAGAGTAGAGTACAGAGTAGAGTACAGAGTAGAGTACAGAGTAGAGTACAGAGTAGAGTACAGAGTAGAGTACAGAGTAGAGTACAGAGTAGAGTACAGAGTAGAGTACAGAGTAGAGTACAGAGTAGAGTACAGAGTAGAGTATGGACTATAGAGTATAGAGTACATTGGCACTTTTATCTGTCCTGTATAATCATATACTCTGTTCTCTATATATTCTCCGGCATTTCTAGTTACTGCCATATTAACTACATACCAGAAAACAACAGCCAGTCTCTAGCTACAAGTGGAAGTAAAAAAAGGGTAAACATAACTACCAGTCCATAACATCTAGAGCAGAAACCTGGAATTCCAGGACTATAAAATGTCTTCAATAGCCTTTAATACAGTTAGTACAGTTAATACAGATAATACAGTCAGTACATTCAGTACATTCAATGCCTTATAGTCTTCAGTACATTCAATAACGTTCTTTGACAATCAATAACATATAAAGACATTCAATACATTCAATACATTCAATACAGTCAATACAGTCAATACAGATAATACAGTCAGTACATTCAATACATTCAATACATCCAATACAGTTAATACAATCAATACAGTCAATACATCCAATAATCTTCCTTGACGTAACAAATCTCTCTGTCTGGAAGTCATCAGTGGGTTAGTAAGCCTTCAAACTGTCTCTCTCTCTGTCTGTCTGTTTGTCTGTCTCTCTGTCTGTGTACCAGCACCACAGCACCTTAGACTTCAAATCATCTTCTGCACAGCTAATCATCATTTCAGAATTGCTAATCTTCCTCCTCTCAATTGCTTTAACATATAAAAACATTCAGTTATATCAGTAATCTTCAATAGTGTTCAACAGTGTTCAACAGTCCTCAATGACATCTATAGCATATAAGAAATTCAATGATATCAATAAATTCACTAATTGACAAAACTACCTGCGGATTTCAATGTCGGAATCACTGGATATAAAAAACTGAAGACATTGAGAAGACACGTATCCTGTAACCTTGGAAGCAGACTGAGTTTTCCGACTATAGGGTAAAAGAAACACATCGGTTTGCTTACATTTATCACCATAAAAAGCATTATTAAAGATCAGCCGGCCTCGATTATAAGGATGGTCACAGAAATAAAATTCAAAATTGACAATCTTCATATACCGATCAAACTCAAAAAGTGTCTTGTTCACAGGCCCTCCAAATACAAATAATGGACCATTCCACCCAACGAAGCCGGGGAAAACAGTATCGAAAGTTCTAACATAACCATCTTGTAAAGCGAACTCAGCAACATGTTCCGATATGTTTCGACTGGTAAAGTAGTTGAACCGATCTCCAGCAATACGGGAAATAGGCACCAACTCTTCTCCAATCTTGGCAAAAAAGGCTAGAGGAAAGATAGAGTCTGCACTAATGGAAACCACAAGAAGAAGGGTAACGAGAATCGGAGAGAATAGCATCTTTGAAATGACGTGAGTGGATAAATATATAGTGGATGGATATATAGTGGATGGGGTTGAAGTATGGGAAATCGTCTCTATGTTATATCTACTATTCCCAGGGTCATTCTTTCACTCCTTTCGTCATTCTTCTCTATACTCAAGGTCACCATTTCTCCATCTCATCTATGGACACCTCATATATGGACACCTCATCTATGGACACCTCATCTATGGACACCTCTAGACCCAGTTCCAAATAGGGTAACGCTCAAAACCAATTACTTGTATAATAAAAAAAAAGTCACCTCTAGACCCATTTCTAAATCCGGCCTCCTTCTCCTTTACTGTTCATGTTTTCACCTCTAAAAACTACCACCCATGACTATTGTATAACTCGTGATGCATTTCCTGCACCTGCAGAGACCCGTACATTATAGCCAAAAACAAAAACAACAAAGAAAAAAGAACCAAAAAAGAACCAAAAAAGAACCAAAAAAGAAAAAAAACAAAAACAAAAAGAAAAAAAAAGGAATCAGAGTATCTTCAATTCATCCAGAAGGTTTTTTTTTTTTTTTCTTATTATGCAAAAATATACGTTTATGCTCTTCTCGGTCGCCCAGGTTTATGAGTATGGTCAAACATTCACGCGAAGAGGCTCAGTGAGTCACGTATATAATTACCCTCACTAAACATTAATTATCTCCACGTAACACCAGAAATATATACATACAAGAAAATATTTAGGAGAAATATATATACAAGAAAAATATATACAAGAAAATTATATACAGAAAAATATATACAAGAAAATTATATACAGAAAATTATATACAAGAAAATTATATACAAGAAAAATATATACTAGAAAATTATATACTAGAAAATTATATACTAGAAAATTATATACCAGAAAATTATATACTAGAAAATTATATACCAGAAAATTATATACAAGAAAATTATATACACAAATTAAAATATGACACAGAAATTTTCAAAATGGAAAAAAAAGAGAAGTAATGAAATATGCAAAGGTTAGTATTCAAAATATGTACAACGGTTCTAGAACAAAAACAAAAAAGAAAATCATGGTGTTTCGGCGTAGCTTACTCCTAAAACTACTGAGTAACCTCAGTTCAGAGTTCTCAGTAAGTGACATGGCCGCGGGGCTGCGTGGGGCTGCGTGGGGGGCTGCACGGAGCTGTGCAGGACCTTACCTTAATACTTTCATAATATACTTTCATAAAGGAACAATTCCAAACCTCGGTCAATCCAAACTTCAATTTAGCTTAATGATGAAACAATTAGAGGAGAGTAGAGTGTAATTGGTAATTTGTGGTACTGCAGAGTACTCTCTGGTACAGTACTCTCTGGTACATTACAGTAAACTATGGAACCTAGACACTGACACTGACACTGACACAGTCACTATGTACATCAGAGCTTAAACTTAATTCCGTTCGGAGGTCAGTTATTGTTAGAAATTTAGGGTTAAGGTGATGGTAGCGTTAGAAGTTTAAATTCCGTAGTATATGCCAAAAAAGAAACTGGCAACCCCGCTTATTTACACCTTTTCTACTCTTCTACTCTACTATTCTACTATTCTGTCTACCACTATAATACTCACCTATTTTGTTTTTTAGAGAGGAATAATAGTCAATTGAGAAAGATGGTTTATGGCTGATAGAGAGAATATGGATTGACAGTGAATTGACGGCTCTACACCAATAAAATTAGACCTGATAGAATTTGACCTGATAAAATTAGACCTGGTAAGCTTAGACCCAATAAATTTGACCCGACAGAATTTGACCATGACGGATTCAAATTTTAGCCTTAATGTATTTATTCCATAGGAGTCCATATTTTCCATCGCAAACACCTTTAGCATAATTGCTTCCAGAAAATGATATCTACAAGCGGACACCGTAGCACTATGCAGCACCGTCCGGCACCAAGGACGTGTTAATTTTCAGACATATATTTATTCACTGTAGTTTGGGTGCAGTCCACCCCATCACTTGACCTTACGGAAGAACTAACTTCTCTATGGGGGGCTGAGAATCTTTTCTCACGCCGCCCGGCGGCTCATCCGTCGTCCTGCATATCATCGCTAGTCACCCCATGCGTGTGACTGCTTCTCTAGTTCTTATCCACGCGTTAACAATTTTGCTAGTGTGGTTTTCAATCGTTTTGCCGCCCTGCTTTAAATAGCTTTGATAAATACTATAGCAGAGTAGTGAGTAGTGAGTAGTGAGTAGTGAGTAGTGAGTAGTGAGTGGTGAGTGGTGAGTGGGGAGTAGTGAGTAATGAGTAATGAGTAATGAGTAATGAGTAATGAGTAATGAGAAATGAGTAATGAGTAATGAGTAATGAGTAATGAGTAATGAGTAATGAGTAATGAGTAATGAGTAATGAGTAATGAGTAATGAGTAATGAGAAATGAGAAATGAGAAATGAGTAATGAGAAATGAGTAATGAGTAATAATGAGTGTTTAGGGTCTTGACTGTAGAGATATCATTATTAATGAGTATAATTGTGATATTGAAATAGCTAAATGACTACATGGAGAATACCTATCAACATCTATGAACGTAGCTATGGACTAGAAAGATAGGCAGAAAGGAAAAGCCAATGCATATTCAAATAAACTATGGTATTACTAACACTAAGTGTCAGCCAAAGTGTCAACCAGTGTCAACATTTACATTAACATTGACATTGTATTAACATTGACATTGCATTGTATTAACATGGACAGTGACATTGTATTAACATTGACAGTGACATTGTATTAACATTGACAGTGACATTGTATTAACATTGACAGTGACATTGTATTAACATTGACATTGTATTAACCTTGACATTGCATTGTATTGACATTGCATTGACATTGTATTGACATTGTATTGCATTGCATTGACATTTTCCAGTCACCTAACCAAATTATTGAAGGTTATTTCCTGCATCCAGAGGCAAGAGGTAGACATCAGCTAAAACGCACAACAGGTTGCTGCGATAAGCTAGGTACAGGTGGAAAGAATTCCTGAAGGGGTCGCGACAATCGTAAAGGATTGGCTTGATGATCTTTCCGCGGCCGTCCAACTCAAACCGGGTTTCAGTGATGACCTTAGGGCCAAACGCGAGCGCGCCTCCAAAAAATCCAGCATCGCCCGCATTATGTACATCTTTGGTCACAGCATAACCTTGGTGGAAAGAAAACTCGGGAGGACGTTCACTGGTGGCGTCAGTGGACAAGATACTAAAACCTTCATTTGAACAAGTGGAGAGAGGGATAAAGTCGTTATTGACTTTTCTAAAGAAAACGAGTCCGGTGGATTCAGCCAAAACTGAGGTCACGACGACGAAGAAAATGAAGAGTGGAGATTGCATGATGATAATGACTTAAGAAAAGAGAGAGAGGAAGAGGGAGAGAGAGAGGGGGAGGGACATTGTGGGTTTAAATATATGGTGTATTATGAGTCAGTTCAGTTCAGAGTCAGTGTCTTTTTTTTTTGTTTGTTTTGTTTTTTGTTTCTTTTGTTTTTTGTTTCTTTTGTTTTTTGTTTTGTTTTGTTTTTTTGTTTGTTTTGTCTTTTTTTGAACTTAGGGGTTAATGGAGTCAAGGTTTCCATATTAGGGGTTACAGTGGGAGACAGAAGCAGAGGCAGAGGCAGAGGCAGAGGCGGAGGCAGAGGCAGAGTCAGCTATTTTATTCCCGATGGTTAAGTGAGCTGTTGTATGTGTGAGTGGATGATGGAGTTAGCTGATACTTGGTGAAACTCTCATTGTTCGGTCCATTATGACCTGTACAGTGATTAACCTAATCACTTCAAAACCAACGCGACAATATGGTTTGGAACCAATTCTTGAAAAAGGTTTTGTGACCCTTCCGCACACTCTTTTTGACCAAAAAAAAAGGATACGTGGTTGTATACAGGGATACCAAGGAAATCTCTCTGTCGTCTCCTGTTCCAGCCTGTTCTGTGTTCCAGCCTGTTCTGCTCTGTTCTGTTCTGTTCTGTTTTGATCCTTGATTGTATATGTGAGCACTCAGGGTCGTACCTAAATTAACCTTTCATTGTTGTCTACGCATACTATACAGTCCCATACACACCCAAAAAGGAATCCCCATTATTATACTGTGACACATAGTCCATGATAAGACAATATCACCAACTGGTCTGATTACTAGCTTATCTGATTTGACTATCTAAGTTGTGTCTACTTATCTGACTAATTTGATTATTATGAGTGACAATGGTGATTGAGGATTGAGGTTCCATAAGACGGATTAGGTGATGGAATGCTCACTTGATGCCTGATTCCTAATTCCTGATTCCTGATTCCTGATTCCTGATTCCTGATTCCCGATGCATCATGCCTCATGCCTCATTCCTGATGCCCCATGCCATGGTATCCCCTTATCTGAGATGATGATTATTTGAGTAGTACCTTCAAATGGCCCGACCTATGATATCCTCTAGAATGGGATTGTTCTCTTTTTGGGGAACTATGATATAACCCACAAAAGCATTATCGAATAATACGTAACCTCACTCGCATGAAGTTAAGTTCATCCCCCATTTTTTACTATGTAACCCCTATACTAACTATATAAAACCTAGTGTCAACGAATTCCTAGCGTGTACGGATGAAAGGTACTTTGTGGGTAGGTTGAATGTTGAATGCAGACCACTAGACCACTGTTAGACGGCTGTGCAGACTTAAAGCAATAGGACGGTGCAGACATTAGATGAGTAGAAAAATATAAGAGGAGTTGTGGGCTCATCTTAGGATTTTGGTCTACTAAGGTACAACAACTTACATATCCCTGTATATTAGACCCTATGCCTTGGGAACAATGAAAAATTTACATAATGAATGGTAGAGTGTGGTGCTTATGTAATCACCACAATATATGTGAACTTTCATTTTTGGTCTCTTATTGTTATTTGAAGTTCATGAAATAGTACGAAGGTTGGAGTAGTCAAGATTGTTCAGTAGTCAAGGGTGTTTGGTAGAAAGTTTCTAGTCGTAGCGAACGTTCAGTAGTAATTAACTCTACTCTACTCTATACTACTCTGCTATACCACGTTATAGTCTATTTGTTAGCTCCATTATATGTAGGATATCTCTATGAGTTTAGTAGTAGAGTCTAGTAGTAGGAACCTTTTAGTAGTTGAAAGTATTTAGTATAAAGTGTTTGGTATGGAGTATTTTATAGGCAGTAAAGTTTAGTAGTCAGTAGAGTTTAGTAGTCAGTAGAGTTTAGTAGTCAGTAAAGTTTAGTAGTCAGTAAAGTTTAGTAGTCAGTAGAGTTTAGTAGTCAGAAGTGCTTACTAGTCAGAAGTGCTTACTAGTCAGAAGTGCTTGGTAGTCGGGAGTGGTTGGTAAGAAGTCTTTAGTAGTAGTGTAAATGCTTAGGAGTAGGAAGACTTTAGTATCACGAACTACTCAGTATTTTAGTATATATATTGACATACAGCGATAGGTAAGTAGTGACTTACAAGCCAAAAGTCCTAAGATAAGCCCATGACTCTTCTTATACTTTTTCAATTCATCTAAAGCCTGTACATTCATATTGTCTAACAGTGGTATGCATACCACAGATCCAAAAAGTACCTCCTCTCCGTCCACTCTAGGTACTCTTTGATAATAGGAAGTGTTTACCATTGGACTGTTAAAAAAATATGGTTGCAAAATATATGAGGACCGCACCGCGAATCTTGTTACCCAGTGTATGCAGGACATTACTAAGTTGAGAATCAGTCAATGTCTTTAGTAAACTAACTTTAGTACCTCTACACTAGTTAATGTTGATGGGTTTGATGTGGGGAGATATCTCGGTAAATTCTCCTTTTGGTAATTTTTTTGGTGCTTATTGGTGTTTTTTGGTGGTTTTCTGGTGGTTTGGTGGTGTTATAGAATAACGGGAGCTTGTCTCAGTCACGTGAGTGGCCGCGGCTCCTGGTTTCTCAACATATTAAACCTACTCAAATTCAACCGCTAAAAGCCTGGAAAAAAAAAACAAATCGTATTATTCAGTTGTTTACAATCCAGAAAAATAAAACAACCACTAAGAAATTATATAGAAGTGAGTTTATTTTATTTTTTTGGAGTTTTAAAGAATTCGATTTTTAATATTACATTGATCATTGAGAAGCCTCATAAATTGGAAACACTTTAAAACCCAATGTTCGCGGTCACTTTTTTGGTTAAATGTACGTCAGTTCATGAAGAAAATAGAAACACCATAACTTTTTTTTTTCATTTTTCATTCATTTTTCATTCATTTTTTTTCAATTTTTTTTATTTCAACGATAATATGATAATATGCAGGTGATCCAGAAAAAAAGGCTTTTTTTTATTTCATTCTTAAAAAAAATTGACCCACCCTAAAAAAAAAAATCCGTTCATTACTCAGTTCATCTACAGTATTATTCAAAACTATTCAAAACTATTCAAAACTATTCAAACCAATAATTCAATATGGTTCTACCCACCTATTCCCACAAACTTTCAAATCAAATGGCATAAAGGTTCACACCAACGTTTCATACATTGAAGAATTCAATATTTTGATAATCTTAAGTCTGGAAGATTGCCTCAGATTATGATTTACTATTTTTGGGACTGTTGCAATACCAATCAAGGGTCAAACCGGGACGGAATATGAACTAGTTTCCTTGGTTGGGGGGTTATGTGTATTGGTTTGTTTAATTTTGTTAGTGTAGTTTGAATGATTTTGGAAAACACTGTAATTAGTGAATTATTGGTTTGTTTAATTTTGCTAGTGTGGTCTGGAACATTTTGTCTTCTTGGTGCGAATTATGCTGTCTTCTTGGTCCGAGTCGTTTTGTCGCGCTGGTCTGAATCGTTTCGAATAACACTGTATATCACTAATAGCACCTAGCACCTATAAGCAATAATCATGGGATTACATTTTCTGCGGGAGTATTAACAATACAGTGATTTTCAAAATGATATAGACCAGCCTCCCAATTTCAGCCTCCCAATTTAAGATTTGAGAATATTAAATTCTAATGAAAGTTGTTGTGGAATAATTCGGCCATTTGCTTTGAAAGAATGTATGAAGGGATACGATACGAAACCTTTTAGAATTATTGGTTCACCCCCCTTCGTTTGACAGTGATTTTTAAAACTATTCAAACCACAATAGCAAAATTAAACAAACCAATACACATAACTCCCCCAAACAACGAAACCAGTTCACGTTCCGTCCCGGTTTGACCCTTGATTGGTACTTTGACCCTTGATTGGTACTGCAAGTCTCCTAACTGTTGGTGTACGTATGAGGCAATCCTTCAGATTTAATATTATCAAAATATTGAATTCTTCAAGGCATGAACGTTGGTGTGAACCTTTATGCCTTTTGATTTGAAATTCGGTGCGAATACGTACGTCTCAGACCTACGCGACAGAATGTTCAAACCACACTAAGCAAATTTCAACAACCCAATAGTTCGAGGATTTCCTGGTTTTAATACTTAATAAAGATTTCACATAAATGGTTTATTTTGAAATCCTGGATTGTTGACAATTTTAAAGTCGTAAGTACTATACTTTGTCAATTATTGGTCTGCTTAATTTTGTTAGTCTGGTTTGAAACATATTGCCGCACTGGTTTGAAGAGTATTGAAAAAGACTGTACTTACGACTTAAAAATTGTTAAGGGTCAAGGATTTAAAATCAACCGTTTCATGTGAAATCTTTATTAAGTGCTTTAAGCAAATAACAATAATTTGTCGAACTATTGGGTTTGTTTGATTTTAATTTTGCTTAGTATGGCTTGAGCATTTTACCTCGTTGATTGGAATAGTTTTTTTTTTAAAAAAAAACCCTGTAATGAACGTAGAGAAGTCGCGAATCTCCTTGGTAGTAGTCCAAGAAGAGCAAAACTCCGCTGCTATACACATACTATAGGGTGTATGCAAACCAGCACCAGCACCAGCACCAGCACCAGCACAAACAACACTGTAGTACCTCCACCGAAAGATTTTTTTTTTTTTTTCATTCATTCATTCCTTCATTCATTCATTCCTTCATTCATTCATTTTTTTTTTTTTTTTTTTCATTCATTCATTCCTTCATTCATTCATTCCTTCATTCATTCATTTTTTTTTTCTTTTTGTACTTCTAAATTAATCCATTATACCCAAGTCTATCTCTCTCTACCTCTTGAAGTAGCATTATGATCTCGCACAGGCACATTTTGCTGAACGTCTCCAGGTAATATAGGAGGTATGATCAAATTTGTTTCTTGATCGTAAGGTAAGAAATAGATATCCACCGGGAAACAGTATGGAGCTTTATGGCTATCAACCTTATAAAAAATGGCATTTCCTGGACCTCCAATTAGTTTACACGAATGAAATGGACCTGCAAGGAGTTTCCATTCTAAGTCGAAGATTAATCTGGAACCAGGAACTTTTGCACCAAACACTAATTCCCCATTATAAAACCCCACTGCTTGTTTGCGTGGAGCTTGGCGAGTGCAGGCTTGATTTTTTTCAAAATCAAACTCCACAAGTTTACCAAACGGATCTCCATAAGCAAACATACTAGTATTTGAGAATCGTTCTCCTAGAAAAATTCCACAGAGGGGCTCAAATTCCCCCCCCCCCCGACTTTTGCAAAAAAGACCCATGGTAAACTTGAGTGTTCCCACCCAATGGCCGAGGAAAAGAAGATCACAAAAGTAAGAAGTATTTTCATGAAGATATTGGATGTTCCAAAAAAAAAAATGCTTTAAGTGACAGAGTGACAGTGAGAAAGAGAGAGAGAGAGATAGGGAGGGAGAGATATGAAGGGAGACAAAGAGGGAGATAAAGAGAGAGAGAGACAAAAAGAGAAAGAGAAAAAGAGAGAGAGAGAGAGAAATGGCTAGTTATATATTCAAATGTACCGTTTATTGTGTGTGTGAGTGAGAGTGTGAGTGTGAGTGTGAGTGAGTGAGCGAGTGAGTGAGCGTCATGTTGGACATGCAAGATGCGCTAACTAGTGTGTGCAGGTAAGGTGTTACATGCAGTACACGGCAATTGCATGAAGCCCAGCATTACAACCGAACCTTGTCGTCAGGAGGAATCAGGTTGGTCCTAGAGACGACAGATTAAAGATTACGGTGCAGGAAGAAGGAGTTCAGGATGGAAAAGTATATATAGAGGAGAGTCCGCTCTTGGTTGAACGGAATCATCATTGACCAGAATACTACAGACCATCTAGTATACATTAGTAGCTCATCTCAATACTTCAAAAGAACAATCATGACTGCCACTGCCCCATATCTCTTGGAGTTATTAGCCCACAACGAACTAACGGTTCCAAACTATGACACCGTCATCGCTAATGCTCAACATGTCACGCATTCTTTTCAGAACAATAGTAAGAAAGCCGTGACCATGTTCGATCCATGCACACTTTCCTATGCAAACAGAATGATTCCTTTTCTCTTTTGTTTCCAGATATATCAAGCCATTTAAAAGGTGTATTGTGTCATAGCAATAAAAGAAAAATTTCAACCAAATAAAAGATATATTCTATGGGTAATGCGCATGAGAACACCCATGCATTGTATCACGCTATACTCCTTCCCGTTATAAGTTTAAGGTGAGTTTATGGTAAGTTTATGGTAGTTTATGGTAAGTTTATCTATGATTCATTGTTGATGAAAAACTGGAAATACCATTTAGAACATCCACGAAGATTTTTAAATGCCGACTTTCGGGAATAGTAAAAGACACATGGGCTCTTAACCCCATAGATAGACTCATTACTTCTTTAAAGTAAACTTGTACCGGATTTAAGAAAAACAAAAGACTCAGTTGGTCGGTTGTAAACAAAGACTATCTCATCTTCAATCAGGATTTTATATCTCTACATCTATATGTCTATGTCTATGTCTATGTCTATATGCCTATATGTCTATATCTTTATATCTTTATATCTTTATATCTCTACTCTATATGCCTATATATCTATCTTATATGTGTAAATGTCTATATCTATCTTATATGTGAATGTCTACATCTCAGATCTCCAGATCTATGAATCTCTACATTTAACATGTCTTAATATGAATGATGTGTGTATATCTAAATCCAGCTATGTTGTTTGTCTAATAGAGTCGTGTTGTCACTTTAATTACTCTGCGTATTTACTGATGAATTGTCAGAGTAAGGTGTACGGCTTCTTAAGTAGTTGGTCAACTTGTAGTTGCTAGCTGCTGACCTAAGTAGCAGACTGCCAATATATATGTAATCGTAGTCACAAATATCAGACAATCTAGTGTAGTATAGTGTAGTATAGTGTAGTAGTGTAGTGTAGTAGTGTAGTGTAGTAGTGTAGTAGTGTAGTGTAGTGTATTATAGTGTATTATAGTGTAGTGTAGTACAGTGTAGTTGTACAGTGTAGTAGTACAGTGTAGTAGTACAGTGTGAGCGTCTTATAGGATATGGAATTGAAATGTACTGTGTCAGCTTTTTTTCTTTCTATATTGATACATTATTTTCCATAGTATTTATTAGTTATTTTTGTGCAGTTAATTTTCAGTTTTATTTACCTATAGCAGCAGCAAACATAAACTAGAATGGTCCCAACCACAAAATAAAGCAGTCCCCATCACCAACTAAAACAGACTATAATTTGGAACATAGAATAGACCACCAAAAAGAATATAAAACAGGCTAACAATTGGTATATAAAACAAACCCGATTATAGCATTAAATAGGCTTGCCAATTAGAGGTTAAAATAGAACTATAGTATAGTGTAGTATAGTGTAGTGTAGTGCAATCAGGGCTCATAACCATCTGAAAACAATATCGAGGTAGCTGATTATTGTTCTACTAGTCAAAATCCCCAAAGGTATTTGGTACACCTCTCTTTCTACTTGAGGATATGTTTCCCAATGTTGAGGTCAGCCTTTTGATACTATTTCCTAATATTTAGGATCGTATTATACCATACTATAATATTTATAGTATACAGAGTACAGTATTAGAGTATAGTATTAGAGTATAGTTTTAGAGTATGGTATTAGAGTATGGTATTACAGTAGAGTATCAGATTATAATAGTACAGTGCAGTAGTACAGTACAGTAGTACAGTACAGCAGTACAGTACAGTAGTACAATACAGTAGTACACTAAAGTATAGTAATACACTAAAGTATAGTAATACAGTAGTAGTACAGTACAGTAGTATAACATTTGAAGAGTATAGTAGTATAGTAGTATAGTATTTGAGTGGTGATTCTTGGTTACTTTAGTAGCCAGTGTTCTGATAGATTTGAATTACTTCACTATACTCTGCTTACTATGTGCACTGGCTGACGATACTCCAGAGTGATGTATACAGCTACTTAAGCAGTAAACAACGGGGTCACCTAGTCGATTGGTCGTTGCTAGATAATTACGAAGAAACTCTTTACTGGTACCTCGTATAATGATAGTAGTGGAGTGGTGTTATGGTATGTTCATTATTAAGATAAGAGTGTAAGCACTGAATCAGGTAGTACACTATTCAACGTGGATCTAAGAAAATATGTCATAATTGGACACTAACTAGTCTGTGGTTTATGAGGTATACAGTCTATATAGATACTTAGTCTGTGGTCTACATAGTAACTTAGTCTATGGTATATATGGTACATAGTTTATGGTCTATATGGTACATAGTCTATATACAAGGGTGCCGACAATAGAAAGGCCATGGCAGGTAAAATTATATTTGGAGACTCGGAGCCATACAGACATGTTTTTTGTTTCTTGATTTGAATGTGGTTCTTACTCTATATCCACTCATGGAGAAGTACAACTGGTGCTTAAGAGTAAGGTCAGGTATTGCACTCCCTTCTGAAACGGTCTACATAGCTACAAAGTACATAGCTACTCAATCTAAATAGTCTGTAGTCTATAATTTACATGGTCTACAAAGTTATAGTCTCTCTAATATACATAGTATGTCGGTAATATGGCCCACACACTCCATAGAATCATAGTCCATATAATCACAGTCTATAGAAACATAGTATACATAGTATACATAGTCTATTCTGTCTCCATAGTCTATAGCCTATGGTTTTTATGGTCTTCATAGCTACAGTCTGCCTAATATACATAGTCTGTAAATTGAATAGTCTGTAAATTCTATAGTCTGTATATTAAATAGCCTGTATATTAAATAATCTGTATATTAAATAGCCTGTATATTAAATAGTCTGTATATTAAATAGTCTGTATAATATATAGTCTAAAGTCAATAGTCTGTGAGTTTTAGTTTCTAGTCTATAGTCTACATAGTATAGATAACTCTAGATAGTCCAGGTATTCCAGAAAGTCTACTAATGTAATTACTTAGGCAGTACATCGTATACACTGTACCTCTTTAATTTAACTAGTCTACACAACTACCTATCCCAACTATTTTTTGTCATTAGTATAAGTACAGTAACTCCATACCAATCACTTTGAGTTTGCATGATTAGTATATGTCCGTGATAGTCTTACTTAGTCTTCCCAGTCTACCCAGTCTACCCAGTCTACCCAGTCTACCCAGTCTACATAGTCTACATAGTCTACATAGTCTACCCAGTCTACCCAGTCTACACAGTCTACATAGTCTACCCAGTCTACATAGTCTACATAGTCTACACAGTCTACATAGTCTACACAGTCTACATAGTCTACATAGTCTACACAATCTACATAGTCTACATAGTCTACATAGTTTACATAGTCTACATAGTCTACATAGTCTACATAGTATACATAGTCTACATAGTCTATGTTATGTCCATTTAATACCTTTATGCCTAACTTCTTATATTCGAACAATAGGGAGTGTTATTCTGGAAGATTCGAAAAAAACATTCTTAGTACTTTGCACCATCTTGGCCTGGTGGCCTGGCCATTGCAACAATTGGATTGAGAGGCTTCATAATACCTTCATACACTGGGCCTTGCATATGGTGGATCTAATAGTCTATGATCTATTTCATCTACCGAGTTTTAGCTATCTTAATAACAATACCATTATTACTAGTACTACTTAAGATAGTCCAGTTGTTAGTGATACACCTGATATTATTCTGTTGAGACTAAGTATACTCTAGTGTTTGAGATAAGTTAGTCAATTCAGACTAGTCTACTCAGTCAGTCTACTCTATTCTATACTATGGTCTATACTATGGTCTATGGAAACCTGAAAGGGAAACCAGTGGCTAGATTTAAATACGATACTAAAAATACATGAAATGAAATATGAATCTGGGTTAGTACAACTCTATTATGGTCCTTTCTGCTTACATATACTAGTCCTTCCAGTCACTATTTTTCTTACATGTTCTACATCATATAATATTGTCCTCACGAATCCCTAGTACTTCCTGATATTAACTGCCTGATATTAACTTCCTGATAGTAGTACTGTCTTTACTGAACCCTTTATTAGTCCATCTGGTCCATTTACTTGACTCATACTTCCTGATATTGGTCACTAGTACTTCCTGATATTGGTATTGCTATTGGAGTAGTATTTTTAGTGGTGGTATAGGTATAGGTAGTTCTTCTGCGGAACATCAACTGCCTGAGGTATACCAAGATGCCTCCAATAACCAGACCCACCAAAAGACCTCGTATGGATAATACTTCAATAAACACAGACACCTCTACTCCATCTACTCCTGAAGTAAACACTTCCTCTGAAGTGTTTACTTACTTCCTCTGAAGTGTTTAGATATCTTGATGAGACTATGAGATCAGTGTTCTACAGTAAGATACATACTCTGGATGTGTCACCCTGGTTACTTAGTAGACCTCCTGATGCAGCAAGTCTCGTTGCCGATCTGGCATTAAAGGATCTACAGATTTACTAGAAGTGCCTGATGAGGTATAGGATTAAGGTCTGAGAAAGACTTTATTATTTGAGGATATCAAAGTATGCCTATATGACTAAGGTTTCAGATATTCATCAGAATGTAGATTCATAGTAGGTCTAAAATGAAATGATCTCTGTAGTATTTTCTATGTGGAAAAGTGATGGTGATATCCAATAATACATAATCTCGAATAATAAAATGGCCAGTATCACCACAGTAGTAGAACAAGACCACGCTATAGCCTTACTTCATCATTACTTCATATTAAAAATCCCTTCTTGAATCAAACATTATATATCGTTTCTATAGACCATTTGCTGTAACGTTAATCAATAGCATTCTTGAAAACTTGTAGTGCATGTATGTGTATTAATCTACTTACCAATAAAGTCAAGCATTATTGACTCCAGACAATCGAGTCCAGCAGATTGCAAGCCGATTGCAAGCCGATTGCAAGCCGATTGCAAGCCGATTGCAATTTTTGGTGTGGGTGTCCGGTTTGCTGAGATAATTTTCATATTATTATCTTTAAGCTCCTTGATAATTGACATCACTTCAGGAAATAATGACATATTAAAGCCTGAAGCATCAGAAAGAACTTCATCACTCACCCTTGTGACTGGAGGATCAACATGATAGTCACACCAACATGGCCATAAAACTATATACTCCTACACTCTACATTATACTATGGCTACCACTATGCTACGGCTACTACTATGCTACCACTTTTAAAGCCAACATAGGTCGTTCTCAAAATATTGATGAGGGTTCCTTAATAAGTCTAGTCCTTACTTCCTTAATAAATCTAGTCCTTACTCCCTTGATACTCAATAGTAAATAGTCAATAGTCTATGTTCTATGTTCTATACCCTCTGTATTATATTATATACTATATGATCTTTGCTCCATGTTCTGTACTCTATCAACTATGTATTATACTCTATGGTCAATACTCCATGGTCAATAGTCTATGTTCTATTCGCTATGGTGTATACTCTCTGTAATATATTCTATACTATATACTCTATACTATATGATCTGTACTCTATGGTCTACTCTATGGTCTACTTTAGTCTGTCCTTACTCCCTTGATAAATCTAGTCCTTACTCCCTTAATAAATACAGTCCTCACTTTCTTGATATTGGTATGGGTTACCACTTTATTACTATAATACTTTATGTAGCAATGTGACTGGGTTAAGAATCTATACATATCATCCCATTCGTTCAAGATAATGGTGTCTATACATCACCCCTGCATTCAGGTATATATATAAATATATATATACAAATACTGATATTGTATGACCCACCAATACTAACCTGGTCAACTTCCTGGTGGAAGATTCTTGCCTTATCATCTTTGAAAGAGCTCATGATTGGTAATTGAAATGTGAGTGTTGAGAGTTCTAAAAGATGTTCAACTAAGACTTCATAGTCTACTGTCCACATAAGTTAGAGTCCATATAGGTTAGAGTCCACATAACTTAAAGTCCACATAAGTTAGAGTCCCCATGTCTTGTAGTCTGGAGAGTCCCCTGAGTCTTATGAAACTGGGACTAGTGACGATCTCTGCCAAGTATAGATAATCAATTGTTCTCTATCCACTTATAGGCTTGTAGTGTACTATAATGATGAACTAGCTTTACTACTTACCCGAACAAGTCTAAGCCTTGAATTCAGTCCAGTAACAAGCCTAGTAGCTAGATCTAGTGCGTGACTAGTGTTTAGTCTTTGACTGGAACTACGATTCTCGGTTCTAATGAGAACTCAGAAAATTCCCTTCATCCACTCACCCATGCTACCACATTAATATGGTTTCAATAGATGAGGTGCTCTTAGTTTCCTGTATTGACTAAAGTCTATTCGATTGCCTTTGCATCCTTCATCTTGCCAAGCAACTCGTCCACACTGCTGACAATCACACCTGCTGTTCTCTTGGGAGGTTCCTCCACCTTCAACGTTTTTAACCGCGAGGCAATTGAAACACCCAAATCCTCGGCCTTGAGCTTCTCCAACGGCTTCTTCTTGGCCTTCATGATATTGGGCAACGACACGTAACGTGGCTCATTCAACCGCAAGTCCGTGGTCACAACCATGGGCAACTTGGCGCGCAACGTGTCTGAACCTCCATCCACTTCTCTGGTCACTTGCACTTGGTCTCCCATGATCTCCACCTTGGAGGCATTGGTGGCCTGAGGCCAGTTCAAGAGTCCTGCCAACATCTGACCAGTTTGGTTGGCATCATCATCAATGGCTTGTTTTCCAAGGATAATCAAGTTGCTATCTTCTTTTTCTGCCACTTTCTGCAACATCTTGGCCACAGTTAAAGGTTCGATTTCCTGCTCTCCAACATCCACCAAAGTGGTAGAATCTGCGCCTTTGGCAAGCGCAGTACGCAATTGGTCTTGGGCCTTGGTAGGTCCTATGGAAACAGCATGGATTTTCTGCACCAAGTCCTTGTTGGCTTCTCTGATCCTTAAGGACTCCTCTAGGGCAATGTCACAAAAAGGGTTCATACTGAACTTGATACCTTTTGTTTCCACGCCAGTTTTGGCCTTGTTGATTCTGGGTTTGAGAGCATAGTCAATCACCCGTTTCACGGGCACGAGGATGTTCAACTTGGTCATGCTGATGAATAGAATAGACCGTGTCCGAAATTTTTCTCGCGCCGGTCCGGAGCACTATATGCAGGTCGCAACATATAAATCCTCCTCCACTACCATCAACACCAACACCAACACCAACACCACCAACATCAACACCATCAAAACCACCAAAACCATCCACATTAGTAACCTTTACCGTTATGCCAACCTAATAAAAACTTTGTAGTAAACCAATCATATTACAGATGGTTTTCGTTTTTCGAGTCTCCTATTTCTTGGTATCATCATCTATCTCCAAGACTCATGGTTATGTGCCCTGTTCCAGGTTCCAGTCATATCGATCCAGTCATATCGATCCAGTCATATTGATCCATTCAATCCAATACTCCCTTTTGTCTGCCGAAGTAAATATAGTTAGTATGATGGAGTTTGTATGAAGTACTATTTCAGTATGGCCAACCAGTCACTTGTCCATTGGTATCGGTACTCAATGTAGCCAAATAATTCATGAACGGTTTGGAACAGTTTGAGTTTGGTGTAGTCCTTCAGTACTTTGGTTGACTGTCCAATTGGAATCCTTTCAATTCAGTATGATACACCATTTCAATTAGTATTATGGATGTCCATTGGTAACATGTACCTTTGATGATTAACCATTTCCAATCAGATCTGCTTGTCAGTATCTAGAGTACCATATCATCCAGTATTTGAATGACCATTTTGAGTCATTATTTGAATGACCATTTTAAGTCATTATTTGAATGTAACCATAGAAATGACCATTTCAGAAATGATCTTCGTTCATTTTAATTTCCGGATTCCTCACTTGAAATTCAGTCACCACAGTATTGTATTGCCTCCTGTCTTCAGCCACTTCAATGGTGGGTGCTTCGAGTTGTCGCTTATTTAGCGACTGGAGAGCCTGTTTCTCTGCTTCATCTTCTCAATACGGGCTTTGAGCTGTGCAGTCACTTCCGCTGCTTTTCTCCAGTTATCCTCTTCTCCCGTGGAATCAGAGTACTCACGTGATATGGCCACGGGCTCGAATTCCAGACTCTGCCCGGGTACCTCTTCCCGGTCCGACGTGGCCATTTTGCCCTCAATAGACATGCGGTCCACCCGGGAACTGAGCTCTTGCAGACTGATTCTCTGTTGGCTCTTTTCGGGCAGTTTGAATGGAGACCGGCTCAATTTCTCCGGGTATGACGAGAGCAACGGCTGCACCTGTGCAGTGCTCTGCTGCAACTTCAACATCTCGATGGTTTGCTCCAAGCTCTTGATTTTCAATTTGGCATTTTCGAGGTCGCTGCTCATGCGCATGATCTGCGTATCCTTTTGTTTGACCATGAGTCCAGCACTAGAAATTTCCGTTTGATTCTGTTTCAAGGTTTCGGATAAATAGGCGTTTTCCTCCTTGAGGGTGGAGATTTCACTGTGCAACGAGCCTTGTGCGCTTTTTGCTTGCGCCATATTCTCTTTCAAGGCCTGGTTCTCCTCCATTAATGCCTGCACCGTTTCCTTATGAACCGAAATAGGAACTGACGAAGGGTCGGCCCGACCAACACTTTCACGAGCATCCCGTTTATCCAAACGTCCTGTACTTGGGCCCACGGACGGCGAGATCAACAGCCGGCCTGTGAAACTCTTGACAGGAACTCTAGAAGCGTCTCTTTTGGCCGGAGATGTCGCTAGCCGTTTGCTAGGAATTGCCGAAGTCTCTTTAGGTTTCGTTTCCGGCCGTAAAGCCGGCACCTTGGGTGCAGGAGCAGAACCTCTAACAATAGAGCTGGTGCTCTTGGTGGCCTTTACCGTCACATCTTCAAACACTTTCTTCACCTTCTGCAACCTGTTATCGTCAACCTTTTCAAGGAATGCCTTCAACTCCCTTTCACCGGTGATTTTCATGAGGGTACCGATCATTTCCGTGGATGCTTGACGAATAGGTTCCTGCGAGTCGGTCAAGAGCTTAACACCGACCTCCATTATCAGATCCACCTGGGCGGATTTAGGAACCACCGTGGTATTCTTCAAGCACCGCTGGAGGTAGTTTGTGGCGGAGATCTTCACCTGTGGAGTCTTATGTTTCATACCTTCAAGCGTATCGTCCAACACATCAGAAAGCGAGGAAACAGAGAAAAGAGCATCCAAGGCATTAGCCAAAGCATCAGCCACGGCGGGTTTCTTCTCTTTACTCCTCTCAAGCATTGGAGAGAGCACAAGCCCCATGTACTTATGGAACTCCCCACGGAGACCTTTACACAAGAACTCCACGCCATTGGCAGCAAGCTGAACCACTTGAATATTGGCATCCTTCATGCATTTGGCAAAGATCCGAACAAGCGGAGCGTAATCACCCGAAGCAAGTTTCGGGGCCTTGGAGAGCTCTCCACACACCACCTCCAAAGCATCTTTACGGTCCTTCCATTTGGTCAGGGCCATTTGAGTTGTAAGATCCGAAGGGAGTTTGGAAAGTACATCCACCGGGTCCAAGAGGTCCATGGGGTCCACACCTTCTGCATCCTCCATGTCCACATCGCCATTACCGGTACTAGCGCCATCTCCACCTTCAGAGCGTCCTCCACCTCCGGCCATGCCACCACGAGCCTCTGCAGCCTGTCTCCTATCCTCAGCCTCCTTTTGTTCGCGCGTGAGTCTTTTTTGGTGCGGAGGTTCACCGTTGATCTTATCGAACTCGGCCTTCAAGTCGCGCTGTTGCACGGGTTTCAACGACGGCAATAGGAGTTGGTCCAAGGGCTCGCCTAACCAGCGCCGCATTTCAACAGCCAACCGCGTAGTTTCACCCCGCACCGTGCGATCTGCGTGGCCAAACAATTTGCTCAACACTGGAAGGAGGAGTTTTGCGGGTACGATCTTGCAGCCAAAATTGTCTACCATGGCAACTGTGGCTGCCACACACCCTGCCACCAATTTAGGAAGTTTATGAGCAAAATAAGGAGTCATTTGTTCCACCACCCAATCAGCTTGCCCGCTGATTTCTACAAGGAGTAGTAGCGCTGAAATGGCGTGTTGTTTTGTTGCAGCTCGACTTGATGATAATCCCTTTTCACAGAGACTGGGCACAAGAGAACCATGACTTTTGATTCGAGAAACCACCGAAGGGTTTGCTCCCAATTCGAGAAACTTAGTTATGGCCATGAGCCCTGATTCCTGGGCCACGACGTTTGCATCAGTGGCTATAGATTTGAGAAGTTCGGGTTTAGCGGCCAAGTTGGCGAAACAGGCGTCGTTTTCACTGCGCGAGTTCTCAAACTCCTGCACGAGTTCCGTGTACCCTTGAAGCCGGACCTTCCATACTGTGTGAGAGATTTTCTGCTCTGGGGGCAAGTGGGAAAAGTCCTCTGTGCTCATGGTAGGGTGTATGTTTGTAGTAAACGCGGTTTCGCGATGTATAACACATCGGTACACCAGTAAGATCAGTACATCAAAACAAGAATAGACCTGTACACCCCAAGACCCGTGCACCTCAAAGACCCGTACATCTCCCAGACCCGTACATCAGGAAATTAAGAAAAAGAACCATTCATTCATCAAATCTTTCTCCTAACAAACAATCAACTAAGAATAAAAAAAACAAAAAAACTACTCTTCATTAATCTACAGTTGTGTGTAATTATTATGGACCTAACACCATGCAAACGTCTACTCCAGGCTTGAAGCGTACTTCTTCTTAATCTCATCAAAAGGCTTCAAAGTGAACCCCCAGTTCTCTTCACCCGGGCGGGTCTCGTAGTACTTGCGGATATCAACACCATGGTATGGGTGGTAGGACAAGTTGAACCATGGCAAAATGGCCATGGCAGTAAACGAGTACTGCGAGTTACGGTTGGAGATATCCTTCATACGGTCATTCAACGCCGACTCGTTTTCATGGTATGGCAATTTCTCCTCCGACAATAACTTCTTGATTTCATAACGATCCATCTTGACTTCCCTTTCATTTTCAGCCCATCCCAAAAACCGTTTGGAACTTCTAATGTATGCAAGGTAAAAGCCTCCACAGAGCCCCAAAAGAGTGGCCGCCCTCAAAGCACCTCCAGGCACTTTTCCTGGTTGCTTAAATGAACCCCCAGCAGGATCCAACTTTTCCCAAGCAATTAGCGAAAGAGGGAAAGCAGCAGTACTGGCGGCCCAAGCACCATAGTCAGAAGCTCTGAAATATGACACCACGCGGTTAAAGTGGGGGTCCACATCAATAAGCTCATAGTCTCCCTGCACTGGCTCACTTCTGATTGGCTCGTAAGCTTTGTTGTGGGACATTTGATATGGTAAGGTTGGTATGAGAGGGAAGTGATATAATTGAGAGTTTTTGATTGGGAGCGCGCGCGTCACGTGATGGACTCTTTCACTCAGTCTCTCTCTCTCTCTCTCACTCACTCACTCTTCTTGATTCTGGTTATGAGCGTTTGCCCCACACTTTAATAAATGAAATGAATCTGAACAATCATAATATGTCAACTCACAAAGTTAAGGTACTACTAAGTAGTAAGTAGTAAGTAGTAAGTAGTAAGTAGTAAGTAGTAAGTAGTAAGTAGTAAGTAGTATTACTACTCAGTAGTAGTAGTAAGTACTACCCATTCCAGTGCTGTACTATGTACATGTCATAGACGAAAGGATTAGAATCAACATTCTGCAGCCCATTGTAGGACTTTGGTCTTATAAGGTATAACCCACCTATCCCTGTACATTATTATATACTCAAACATATGTTGAGAATATCGACATACCAGTGGGAAACCATATCCAAGAAATCCATAGGTATTGGATCGTTTGGTGAAGCAATAAAGACTGTGTTTCTGGTAAACATTTTTAAACCAAGGTTTGAACAATTGGGGAAAAACTGTATGGTTTGAATGGTTTCAGTGAGCTTTGCTTTAGTGTGCTTTCCAGAGGTTATTCAGGTTGTTCAGAGTTTCTGCACAATGAGAAAACTCTTTCTCGTAAAGCCTCCTTTAACCCATCAAAAGAGGTGAATCAATTCAAGATGAACTCGAACTTACACTCATGATATCTCAGAGTCATGGTGTATCTGTAGTAGAAAAGACTGCAGACCAGGCAGTTATAAACTAAACAGTAAGTAGTCTGTTAGTATTGTTAGTACTTCTTGTAGACTCTTAGTACTCCTTGTAGACGGTTTGTAAGCTCTGGATTGCAGTAGACAGTAGTAAAGCGTCTGTTTGGTAAGATTGGTAGACTAGAAGCTAGTATAATAAGTATGGAGCTAACCTCAAGTAGACAGTTTAATAGGTTCACCAGTCGAATATTGGAGTATAGAGACCGGAAAGGAGAGTCCTCAAAAGACAGTTTTGACCAAAAGCAGATATAAAAGTGTCACTCCTGAGAAGCGAAATCTTTAAGAGGCTATTCATGAATGGAAGCTGTAAAGATTATTCTTTGGATATGATCTTGAGGACACTCTTTGAACACTTCGAATACTCAAAAAGTGTACTCCTTAAGCTACAACTCTTGGCGAGCAAATGAAAAATGGGGAATACCTCCACGTATGGGGTCATCCGTATTCATAATCAATTTGTTGTACCTGAAATCAGAGTAAGACTTCTGCTTACAGTATCTGCAGCATCTAGTCAGTCTCTTTCTGAGGTTGTTAGTAAAAAGTTTGGGAGAGAATGCTGCGGATGTGACTGTTATATAGTTTCTTCTTTTCAATAAAGTGCTGCTTCCAAAAAGAAATTCCAGTAAAAAATTCTGATAGATCTATCCAAGAAAAGACACCCAAACAATTATAAAAAATTGACAAAGAACAGAAATTAGGAACCCACCATGATCAGAATTCATCGTAATGTCAAGTAAAAAATCCACATGTAAACTTTCAAAAACATAATCAATTGGAATGAGGCCCGAAGTTACCTTACGGACCAGATGAGTTGCCTTAGCCTTCTAGAATCCACTATTTAGGGAGATCAGAACATGTTCAATATTCCCAAGGAAAATCAACAGATTTCTTGCAACTCTGAATTGTCCCCATCCACTATGAGTGAGGCAATGAGGCCATAAAAGTAAAAAGTTATAGGAGATTGTCTCATTGCACTCGAAGATTTTCTATTGTAGTCATTGAGACTTAAGTATCAGTGTCTGTGCCGTTGCTATATTGAGAACACGCCTCCAACACCCTCTACACTGTCTAGACAGAATTGAGACCCAAAAAATATGGTATATGGTCTGGGAACTTGAGGTTAGCCCCTTCCCACCTTCCAAGAGTCCATGTTTTCGAGAGGCCATAGTTTTAAGAGGCCAAAGTTTCAAGATACCATGGTTTCAAAAAACCAATGTTTAGAGAGCCCAAGGTTTTCAAGACACCATGGGTTTTGACAGATCATGGTTTCAAGAGACCAAGGTTTTAGGAGACCATGAGTTTTGACAGATCATGGTTTCAAAAGACCAAAGTTTTTGACAGATCATGGTTTTAACGGATCATGTTTTCGAGAGACCAAATGTTTGGGAAGCCATGGTATTGACAGTTTATGTTTTTGACAGTCTATGTTTTTAAGAGACCATTGTATTGACGGACCATGGTATTAACAGACCAAGGTTTTGACAGATCATGCTTTTGAGAGACCAAGGTTTCAAGAGATCATAGTTTAGAGAGACCTTGGTTTTAGAAGACCATGGGTTTTCCTATAGAAGAAGAAAAAGAAAAAAAAAGGTTAGTGAGGGTTTCGGAAATGGGGCGAGGCCTTAAGCTTAAATAGTTTTCCTCGCCATTTTAAGGGGGGGGGGGAGGAATATTTGCAGCCGTCTCGCAAAATGTCTATATAAACGCACGCTTCCCCCTTCCTTTTTCCCCCACCCTAATTTACAGCCAGCCTAAAACCCCACCACCACCTTCCCCAAAATCACACCGGTTCTACAATAAGTTTTTTTTTTTTTGGAACCGCTCAAATAGAAACCATAGCTGAAATTGAAGAAGAATTTGGAATACCCGATTAAACCCATTTTCTAAAGGAATTGTATTGGAGGCTTTGATTGATGACGAATTTAGAGGGGGGTCCTTCGCACCCGTGCACCACACATACTAAGCAGGCTTATCAGTTGATATCACGGCGCAGTCCCTACCCGAAGCAAATGAATGGATCATCGGCCCACCATGTGCTGTTTCGAGATCTTGTCAATGCGGTCCGGATCAAAAATATTACCGCTCTTAATCTTGTGATTATCTCCATCTTGGCGTGGTTTCTCGCTAAGTTAACCACCAAATATAAGGAACTCTATATGATCAACTCGCTTATCACCATCATTGTGACCAACTTGGTATTGTATGGAATTTCCGAGTCCTTGGCTCAAGCTTTATTATCCTTTGATATGCTGGCTCCTGCAATATCTTTTACGGTGTACAATCCAGAGTCTCCGAATCCATTTGCTTTTGAAGGAAGCCCCAATCCCCGCCTTCTGAGACCATATACTGATTCCGTCCCGGAACCGAGTCCAAATGGAAATGAACTTTCAGCTCTTCCCAATGCTTCAGGAAATCCAACTTTTTTCGACCCCGGTCCCATCCACGAAAATCCTTTCCAAGATGACCCCACATCATGTGAATGGTCTGAATCTGAATCTGATGTGGATGAGGAGAATTTGGATCGATTCATCGATTACTTAAGGCAATCTGATACTGATTTGCCCTATGGAAGAATACAGGATTCACCCACAGTGACTCCAAGCATTCGTCTTTCTTATTTCTATTTTGCCAGATTGGCTGGGTTCATGTGCTGGGGGTTCATCATGGCCTTTGTGCAGTGCTGGTGGTACAAGTTCCTACAGATTTACTCGAAACACCCACAGTTCGTGGAGGTTCTACGGAAAGTGATGTCAGATCAGTTTTGCTTTTCGCCCATATCGCTTTTCTGCTTTTTCACTTATGGAACAATGGTCCTCGAGAGCGGGACTTGGAACGATACGCTTGATAAATTGAGGAAATTATATTTGCAGACGTTGTTGATCAACTACTGTGTTTGGTTCCCAGTCCAATTCATCAACTTTTTGTTGATTCCAAGAGACCTCCAGGTGCCCTTTTCGTCATCCGTTTCCGTATTGTGGAACTGCTTTCTTTCCATGAGGAACTCATCTGCCAATACATAGGAAACTAGAGTCGAGTCATAATGTGAATATCATGAAGACAGTTCAAGTACATGTTAATTACATGAAACACGTTGATTAGAGATACATTCCGGAGGTGTTTGCGGAGTTAAGTTTTCTCACATTATTGCTGAGTTGCTTAAGAATCTGGTCAGCTTCAGGCAAACCAATGGCCAGGAAAACATGACGAGCAGCATCCATCAATGAATCAGCATCAATCTTCTCGAATCCACGATGTCCTTCTGCATTGAGTGCAAGAACAGCACACTTGTCCAATCTGCCACTAAGAGAAGACACAAGAGCAGCAGGGGAGCCACTGATATAGTGGGGAGGCTCTAGGTTTTCTAGCGTGGCGAATTCCGAAGATGGTAAGTTTAACTTGAAAACGGAACCAGTCAAAAGGCCCTGGCATGGAGCCAAAATGAGAACATGGGAATCGGAGGATGTGGCAAGACTAGCAATTTCATGTGCCACAAGCTTTTCCGTGATTTCGTTCCGGAAATGGGGGACTTCGATCGTCACAATCGATGGGCTTATGTTATAGACAGGAAGCGAGGCATTGGTGAAGTTCAGTTGGTTGTTGATTCCTGAATAAAGCTGCTCATCTTCATCATATTGATCTTCTTCTGGTGGAATAGACAGTTCTGAGTTGGGATACTCCACGTTTATGGTTCCAAGTGGTTCCGTGGTGGTACCTTCTTTATCCAAGCTTTGCAAAAGAACGGCCATACTCTGGGGAACCACGAGAATATGGGACACGGTATGGAGGGTCACGTGCGTGGACACTTTAGGAATGATGTGGGTTATTTCTTCATCATCATCAAGAGTGTGTCTTGCAGCTTGGACTTCAGCCCACTGTTTTATCTGGGGTTAGTATGGTGGCGAACCTGGGAGAGAAGAGAATTGGGACACAAGAGGTCACGTGCTCGAGGTCAATCTGTTGCACGAACACTATAAAGTGATCACAACAACAACAACAAAAGAAAACATCTTAATATGGGGTTCTTTTTCATTCTGGCCTGTTGTCCATTTTTCTACATACAAGCATAGTTGATTGTCTTGTACAGAATAAGAGAGCGAGGCGAAGATGGGTGGACACCCGTACCTCCGAGGATAATATAAACTTGATTCATTTTCTTCTCTCAAAATGACAAGATTCTAAAAAAAACCAGAAATGGGAAATCAGAATCAATGACTCGTTACAAAGAAAACGAAAAAAGGTTACTTGAAGCCCCATTAGAAAAAGAGAAAAAAAGAAAGACAGTGGGGGGGGGAAGACTTGGGACGGGGCAGTATATGCAGGATACGAGGTCAGGCGATCTCAGTATCACCACAGATTTCAGATACAGAATCTCCTACACGTGCATACCAGTGAAATCTGAAACACTTCCAAACACTCGCAAACAATTTCCAAAATGGCAACCACTCTCCTGTCGACATTAGCCAAACGCATGATATGCTCCAATGTGATTTTCAAAGGACCCAGACTCATGGCTAACTACCATTCTACATCGCATCCTGCTTCCAACGATATCATCGACATCAAGTCACCCGAGGCCATTCTTTTCTCCAAAGCAGTTGAAAATGTGCCGAAATTTGGGTTCACTAAAGAAGCAGTCAATACGGCAGTTTCTGAACTCAAGTACCTGGACTCGATCCAAAGTGCAGTCTCTGTTTCTTCACCTCATACACAGGAATATGGGCTCGTGAAGTTTTGGCTCAAGTTGCAAAGACACAATTTGAAGAATCTTGTGATGGATCCAAAGCTGGAATTCCATGGAATCAGCAACGAATACGACCGTGCGGCATACTTACTTAAGCAAAGGCTTCTCATGAATACCCCAGTGATTGGTAAGCTTTCCGGTGCTTTGGCCCAACTTGTGGTGCCCTACAATATGGGACTGTCTTTAGAAGAACTCCACAATTTGAGTGATGATGTTGCGTTCTATGCTGGGGACATGTCCAATGACTCTGCATGGTACGCCAAGAGATTTATGTTGTCTAGCATCTACGTCAAGTCGGAGTTGTACATGCTCCAGGATACGAGTGTTGGATTCAAGAAGACATTGGAGTTTGTTGATTCTAGTGTTGCTGGAATGAAGACTTTGGGCTACTCATACAATTCGTTGGAGCAGTGGACGTTTTTCAATGCCATTTCGTTGGTGAACTTGATCAAGTCCCAATTGGCCAGGGGATGAAGCAAGACTGATGTGAGAGTTTGGCTACATTGAATTTGAAGATCGGGAACTATGGATTTCATGGTGCATTGAGCAGATCTATGGGAAGACAAAGATAAAGTCGTGGGGAGGTTTGAGTATCCAGGATGACTTCTAGTTTGGTGGTTCCGATTCTTGGTTAAAATCATTGGATAACTTATCTATTCAGATTTTTTGTCAGATTTGTTTGTCAGATTGTCTGGACAATTTTAGACAGTTCTAAACTTCTGTTTAACTGGATTGCCCGACCCAAAATTTGATTAGTCTGACTCACCTGTCTGTGCAGTGTGTCTGTACAGTGGGCTTATGCAGTGGAATTATGTGGGATTGTCCAAAGATGTTTATGGTTGAGCCATTTGACTCCGGATCTGTAAGAGCTTGTCTCTTGTTTCCTCCAAAGACTTTTGCTCCGAAGCAAGTTTCTCCTCCACACGCTTGATCTCGCCCTGGATGAATTCCATACGCTTACTGACGTTCATCTTGGCCTCGTTATAGTCTTGTGGCATCAATACTGGCCCAGTCATCTTATAGATTTTGGAGTCGTCGTTCAAGAACTCAAACTCCTCATAGACGATCTTGTTCTCCTGATACTGGGTCTCGAGTTTGGAGCGGGTATCGACCAATTCAGACATGGCGGTTTGACCTTTGGAGAACAGCATCAGGAGTGCTTCGAACTGCAGCTTGATATCGGCCATGATGGTGGTGGTGGTGGTAGTGATAAAGAAGGCAAGTGTGCAGTGAGATGTTTTTTCGGTGTCGCACCCGTACCTCCGCGCTCATACAAATGTTGTTTTAGCATGAACATTTCAAGACCAAGGTTCAATGCAAGCGTCCCCCAAGATGATCAGAACCAACAAAAAAAAAAAAAAAAAAAGAAGGAGTATTAGAAGATGTCTAAGGAAATCTTCATATGTGAATTGGTCCAAGCTTTTCTTATTTTTTTTTCAATGGAAATTCTGTGGTCTCTAGAAATTCTGTGGTCTGTGGTCTCTGGAAATTCTGTGGTTTCTCTATCAATTGAGAAAGTACATAGAACAAAGAAGCAGTTCAAAAAACACCATCTAGGAATCTATAGACACTACGCGAAACCAGCGCACAAGTGAGCTAATAGAAACCTAGTACATTTTAATAGTGGTTCATCTTAATAGTAGTACATTTTAATAGTAGTACATTTTAATAGTAGTAGTAGAATCTCAGAGAGTAGTTGTGAACTGTTCACCTGTTCTTTAAAACTCTCTGGAACTCAAATCAAAGCATTGATTGCTCATTCGGGTCAAAAGAGAATTCCTATCTCATATTAGATGGGTAGATATTTCGGTTGGCCTCCTGTCATCATTTATACTTCAATACCAATATACCATCATTTATACTTCAATACCAATATACCATCATTTATACTTCAATACCAATATACTACTAGAGAGTGTATGGTGACTGGGTAGTACTTAATATTGTAGAAGAGTAGTCTATAGTGAGTTATCTAGAACTCAATCATTTAATTAACTGGTGAGGTAAAAAATTATAACCAATATATGATAAAAAAGAAATGACTGTATTACACAAGTCACGTGTCCGTATAAATTCTTACAAGAACCTATACAGTGTTTTTCAAAAGTATTCAAACCTGACAATTAGTTTCAAACCAACACGCTAACACGATTCAAATCAAACTAGCAAAATTAATAAAATCTATACACATCTTAAGGGTGTATAACCACAAGAAAGGAAACCAGTTCATGTTCTTTTCCGGTTTGACCCTCCAATGGTTTGGTACTGCAAGACTCCCAATTCAAATATAAGTCCATACGAGACAATCCTTTATTTATTTCCAGGTTAAAGATTCCAGAATATTGGATTGTACGAAACTTTTGGGATTATTGGTCTGAATTGTTTTGTCTTGTTGGTTTGAAACATATTGTCACGCTGGTCTGAATCGTTTCGAATAACACTGTACAGTGTGTTTTTCAAAAGTATTCAAATCACGAGGCCAAATGTTCAAGCCCCACTACGGAATAATTGAATAACCCAACACTTCCACAAATTACTGTTTTTGATACTTAATAAAGGGGTTTCACATAAACAAGTAATTTTCAAAACCTTTGATCCTTACCACCATGTTTAAGTCGTAAGTAGGAACCCTGTTTTAATTATTGGTCTGCTTAATTTTGTTAGTCTACTTAATTTTGCTAGTCTACTTAATTTTACTAGTCTGGTTTGAACCATATTGTCACACTGGTTTAAATAGTATTCGAAATGACTGTAACTTATAAGTCAGTTCATATTAATCTTAAACGTTAGTATTCACTTAGTAGTCTATGGTAGTCCATTCAGTAGGTAGTGGTGTAGAGTAGCAATAAAAAAGAGTTAGTATTATACAATCCAGTGCTAACCTAATATTAAGAATAAGGCCTTAGAAGTAGCATATAGATATACTTGTATTAGACTTATTGTAAGCCTTCACTGTGATGATATAAGATGTTTCAATACACCTATAAAAAGGTGATGACAAAATTATTTGTGGTCTCACACTAGTGTTCAATGAAATAATATGTTTGGTTAATACCTTCGCCTGTTCCACACCATATGCAGCCAAAACAGGATCACTATCAATACCCGTCGGGTTAGGACGATGTGGCGGCGGAAGCCAATTGGACCTATACCCATACTGAGCAATATAAATTGTTTCAAGTGACATATTGAATCACCAGTAAGAAGAGCTAGTAAAAGAACTGGTACAGTGTATGGGTAGTAGAACTGGTGGAGTGTATGGGTAGTAGAACTGGTACAAGAACTGGTAGAAGAATCAGTAGTAGAATCAGTAGTAGAACTGGTGAAGAACTGGTGAAGAACTAGTAGTAGACACAATAGTAGAATGTATGGGTGTATGAGTAAATGGGTAGAGTGGTCTTTTATGCGTGCTGGAATACCACTTACCATATACTTTACTGCTCAAAAACATTTTTTCATTATTTGACACTTTTCTGACATAATGAAAAGTATAAGGTATTGATGTATCTTATTTATTTGCACGTACTTAATTTGCATAAATTGTACGCCATACTTCTTTGGAATTTACTTTGTTCTAATTATTTTTGAGTATGTGTATTGGGTCAAATGTCTACTATATTGTCTAAACTAATTCCACTAACTTCACATCATGTCAATGAGTACTTAGTGGGTAGTTAACGCATCAGGGTGGATCTGGATAGGTGTTAACGAGTACTTGGTGGGTACGGATTCAAGGTACTTCGTGGATATGTTGTATTCAGACAAATTAGATACTTACGTGTACTAGCGGAATGGGAACTGCAGAGTATTACAGAATAATAGGGCTGTGTGGAATCAGAACAATTGGACCTTACGGGACTTTGACCACCAGAAGAGTATAAGAAGAGTATCAGAAAAGTATAAGAAGAGTATAAGAAGAGGCAGTGGCCCGGAGCTAGAAATCTGGTCTAGTAAGGCATAACTTACGTATCCCTGTATATTGTATATACTAAAATCCAAGTTGAAAATAGTGTTAACGCGTGGATAAGAACTAGAGAAGCAGTCACACGCATGCGGTGACTAGCGATGATATGCAGGACGACGGATGAGCCGCCGGACGGCGTGAGAAAAGATTCTCAGCCACCCATAGAGAAGCCAGTTCTTCCGTAAGGTCAAGTGATGGGGTGGACTGCACCCAAACTACAGTGAATAAATATATGTCTGAAAGTTAACAAATAGGCCTATGAACTTTAGTGGGGTTTAGTATAGTGTAGTTATTTGTATACTGCAGTGTACCGATATATAGTGGAGTGATCTGTATGATGTATAGTGGAGTGATCTGTATGATGTATAGTGGAGTGATCTGTATGATGTATAGTGGAGTGTACCGTATGCTTATTTGTATGGTGTACTGTATGCTTGTTTGTATAGTGTACCGTATGATGTAGACTGAAGTGTACCGTATGATGGTTTGTATAGTGTACCGTATGAGGTATACTGGAGTGTAACCTATAATTATTTGTATAGTGGATTGGATGATTACTGGCCTATACTGTATGGTGAAGTATGAGAATCTATACACCAGACCATGTACGGCTCGAGGTTATTGGAGTATGCACTATCTATTGCTAACAATAGGTATTGTCAGCACGCCCATTCCATTGTACCACAATCTTTTAGTATCGTGTTTTTGAAACCCCGCTCCCATTGTTCTCGTGTTGACATTTGCACCCGTCGCCTCGAGAGTAAATAACCACTGATATTCCAAATATGAGGAACAGACAATGAAAGAAAAAGGAAAATGATAGAACAGAGAAAATGAAAGAAAAAGAAAGACTGGGATTACTCTAATTTCAAATCTTTAAATTTCTAATGCCACCAAAAATATCATATTGTAAATAGTCACGGTTTTAGTAGCGTGTGAAGTCCCCTATATTCATGTATTTGGGCTTTGGTTATAAGGTATAGGTCACATGTGCTTTCATACCCGCGAATCTGAACCAAGTACAGAGGAAATTGTTGAACTCTGTACCTCATGATCATGTGCCTACTAGTACGTGAGCAAAGTTCAGGTTCACGTGTCCTACTGGAACGTGAATAGAGGAGCATGCAAGTGTTAAACTTAACACTTAATGCATATGCAGATGAGTACATTTCTAACATAAGATGAAATGTTGCTAGGAGAAATTGTTGCTAGGAGAAATTGTTTCTAGTAGGATTATTTAAGCCAACCTGCATATTGGCTGCTACGAAGACCAATATGGCTGGGGCTAAAAGAAAAGGGGAATCCGCAATATTTAAACATGGTGGATAAGTAAATCTGTCACTGTACTCCTAGGTTGAGTTTATAGGACTTTAAAAAACGTTATCACTGCTCCACAATTGAAAGCGTAAATCGCTGAAACATAACACTTTATACTACCTTACTCTACCTTATTCTACTTTATTGTACCTTATTGTACCTTATACTACACTACACTACACTACACTACACTACACTACACTACACTACACTACACTACACTACACTACACTACACTACACTACACTACACTACACTACACTATACTATAGTTCTATTTTAACCTCTAATTGGCAAGACTATTTAATGCTATAATCGGGTCTGTTTTATATACTAATCGATAGCCTGATTTATATTCTTTTTGGTGGTCTATTCTATGTTCTAATTTATAGTCTGTTTTAGTTGGTGGTGAGGACTGCTTTATTTTATGTTTGCTGCCGCTATAGGTAGATATAACTGAAAATTAACTGCTACTTATATAAGGTACTGCACAAAAATTACTAATAAATACTATGGAAAATAATGTATCAATATAGGAAGAAACAAAACTGAGACAGTACATTCCTATTCCATACCCTATACGACGCTCACACTGTACTACTACACTGTACAACTACACTGTACTACACTACACTATAGTATACTATACATACTACACTACACTACACTATACTACCTTATACTACACTACAGTGTCTTTCATAACTATTCAAACCAGGTGGCTAAATGTTTGGAACCAGAACTACCAAAATTAAACAAACCAATAACTCAAAAAAGGTTTGTTCTCCTTCACACAGTGTTACAAACCAAATAGTGGAATGTTTCACTCTAACTTTTGTTCGAGTTCAATATTCTGAGCTCTTAAATCTGGAGACTAGTTTGAATGATTATGAAAAACACTGTATACTACACTATACTACACTATACTACACTATACTACACTATACTACACTATACTACACTATACTACACTATACTACCCTACAGTGAGATTCACTATAAGCAGAGCAATATTATAGAGGTATTATGAAACTTACGCCATCCGATCCTCACAATAGCCATTGTAAAGTTATCTCTTGGGCATCATAATACTTCTTACAGCAATAGCTTCTTATTTTGGTAAAGAGTATTTCAAAGTTATGTTTGTCTTCAAAAGTAATATAAGTGTGTTGGATTTCTCGTTTGAGGAATCATCAATGAATATAGTAACAATCACGTATTAACGTGATAATAAGAATCTAACATCCACTTTACTATGCTATACTGTGCTATACTTTGGTATGTCTTTTTTCTTGGTGTTCATGTATACTATCTATATTCAGTTATTATAAGATCTGATCTAGAGTACCAGTCCTTATATCTATAGTACCAGTCCATAGTTCCAGTCCCTGAAAAAGTAAGAAGGCTGGTTACGAGAGCTGTGGAAATTGTCACCACTCTTGGAGGATGTCCGTCTTCCCCAGAATCAATATTTGTCGCATCATCTTCAACCCCTTTCGTTTCCACTTCACCAATCGAACGCACACTCTTCATCTGGTTTTCCCTCACCACTATATGGGTTATTGTAGGAGCCTTCTTTGCTCTCGCCGGATTCTTTTGCGCCTTGCTTTACTCGGTGTACTCCGTGACGTACGTAATCACACGCTATATATAGACTGCAATTTCTGCCCCCACCCCTTCCCCAGTGACAGGTCTTTCTCAATCCCGAAGACAAAGAATAGTATCAATAAGATGACTAGTACTATGGGAACTACACCTGATGATGTAGAAGAAGTGTCTTCTATGTTTATGAAGACATACTTAATTAAGAAACTAACTCACTTCTTAAGTACCAAGCCATGGTAATGAAAGCTTTACAACAACAGGTAAGATAGTCACTTGGCAGGTAAGATAGTCCACCAAGTTATCATTTGTTCTGATGTGATCCACAGCACCCGGTCCCCACGCTTATAGTACCAATTTAATAACACCTTTAATATTCTGGAAATCTAAAAGAGTGTAATTTTGAAATCCACTGTATACAGTGTTATTCGAAACAATTCAGACCAGTGCGATAAAACAATCCAGACCAAGAAGACAGAATGTAGGACCAAGAACACAGAATGTCGGACCAAGAAGACAGAATGTAGGACCAAGAAGACAGAATGATTCGTACCCCTTAGCAAAATTAAACAAACCAAATAGCGTAATGATTCACACCAACTTTCATTGGATTCCAATATTCTCAAATCTTAAATCTGGTGGATTGCCTAATATATGTACTGCATTTGGGAGTCTTGCAGTACGGAACAGAAACTGAACTGGTTTAATTGTTTTACTATATACAACAACTTGGGAGGGGCTATGTAATTAGTGAATTATTGGGTTGTTTAATTTTGTTAGTATGGTTCGAATCATTTTGTTTTCTTGGTCTGAATCGTTTTGTCGAGGTCTGAATCGTTTTGTCGAGGTCTGAATCGTTTTGTCGCGCTGGTCCGAATCGTTTTGAATAACACTGTACCAAGAGTTGAGGTTCTTTCGCAGACGACTCTAGTGCTTTTATGCCATAGAAATATTTATGTATTGTAAATATAGTACTATGGGAATGTTTAGGAGTGGGTTTAGAGGATAACCATGAGGAATGGGTATGGGTAATTACTTTTATTAGTGTGGAAAAAATAGTGTATATGTAAGTGAATAGTGGTCAGTGCTCGTAACCATTTTTTTCATACAGTGTTATTCGAAACGATTCAGACCAGCGCGATAAAATGATTCGGACCAAGAAAACAAAATGATTCGGACCACAGTAGCAAAAATAAATAAACCAATAATTCACAAAGTTTCGTGCCCTTTAGCACATCCTTTCAAACCAAACCAAATAGCGTAATGCTTCACACCAACTACACCAACTTTCATTGGATTCCAATATTCTGAAATCTTAAATCTGGAGGATTGCCTAATATTGGGAGTCTTGCAGTAAACTGAACTGGTTTTATTGTAAATCCTGTATACAACAACTTGGGAGGGGATATGTAATTAGTGAATTATTGGTTTATTTAATTTTGCTACTGTGGTCCGAATCATTTTGTTTTCTTGGTCCGAATCATTTTATCGCGCTGGTCTGAATCGTTTCGAATAACACTGTATAAGTGATTGGTCAGTGCTCGTAACCAGAATTCATAGATATAGTGTTTTCAAAAACCATCCAAACCAAACTAGCAAAATTAAACAAACCAATACATATGACCCCCCACTCACCCCCAAGAAAAAAAAGGAAACCAGTTCATATTCCGTCCCGGTTTGACCCTTGATTGGTACTTTGACTCTTGATGGGTACTACAACAGTCCCAAAAAAAGTAAGTTATAATATGAGGCAATCTCCAGACTTCAGATTATCAAAAGATTGAATTCTTCAATGTATGAAAGTTGGTGTGAACCATGAACCGTGAACCTTTATGCCATTTGATTTGAAAGTCTGTGCGAATAGGTGGGTAGAACCATATTGAATTATTGGTATGAATAGTTTTGAACAACACTGTATATAAAGTTTATGGTGTTCTAATAATTATGTAATCCAATGCCAGTATATTCTGTTGCAATTGAACTTATCAATATATAGAAACATATAGGACTCCATATAACTATATTTTTGATTACTCAGAAGGTCTAGAGTGTGGTTACCCATTTGGGAAGTTGCCAGTTCAAAGTCCAAATGAAAGTCCAAAATGAAAGTCCAAAATGACTCAAAGAGTGATCAGAAAAAGAATCTAGAGTGATTAGAAAAAGAATCTAGAGTGATTAGAAGAAGAATCTGGAGGAAAGGATTTAGGATGATGACCAGGACACTGGGTGCAGGATGCACGGCATGATTTTTTTTAATGATTGGGTCCACATTAACCACATAACCACCACACTTCAAACCATTGTCCACCCCCGCGTCCAAACCAAAACTATACTCTTACGTTGAATACATTAATCAGGGATGACCAACCATGAAAAATCAGAATCAGCTTAAACTAGCTTAATATGGATCAGGTCAACACTCTAAGGACCAGTTAACTCATTTGATGACCAGTTAACACTTTAATGACTAGTTTAAATAAGGTGGTCAACCAGTTAATAAGGTAAATCAGTCAAAATCAATAATGCCGTGTAATCCGGTTAATGCCGGTTAAGGCCGGTTAAGCCGGTAAAGGCGATTTAAATAGGGGGCGGAGGCCATTAGTAATAGGGAGTGACCAGTGATTTTTCGTAATTGAAGGTCTCATGCTTTTTCCTCAGCATGGGGTATGACAAACAGCACGCGTTCCAAGCTATTGTCTATTATAAATATAATCGCATCCATTCGACAAAATAAACAAACATACCTGGACAATTATACCTGCAAGTCAATAACAATTGGAGTCATGCACAAGCCATATTCGGATCCATATTCAATTGCACAATCAATATTCCAATGCAATTCCAATGCAATTCCAATGCAATTCCAATGCAATTCCAATGCAATTCCAATGCAATTCAGATGCAATTCAGATGCAATTCAGATTCAATTCAATGTATATTCGGATCCATTAGACCAAGTTCCATTTGTCAATCACAGTCCATTCAGCAACTATATCGATCAACTATTAGATCAAGTAATGGATCAAGTAATAGATTAAGTAATAGATCAAATAGATCAAGTAATAGATCAAGTAATAGATCAAGTAATAGATCAAGTAATAGATCAACTAATAGATCAACTAATAGATGGATATTGAGGTTTCAGGATATGAATGAAATCTAGAATTCCAAATCTACAGGATGATCCAGTATTGATTCTAACTTTCAACCATACAAATCAATGCATTAGTTCAGTTAGACGTGAAGTGAGGTGGGTCCGGTACGCCGGTAAGTCCTTATGTCCATACGTCGGTAAGTCCTTATGTCCATACGTCAGTAAGTCCTTATGTCCATACGCCGATACGCCGACACGGGAACAGCGCGACACTAGGAAACAAAGACAAGGGGGAGGCGCGCAGAGGTTTTTCCAAGAGTATATTTCTAACGCAGTGATTTCAATGCAGTGATTTCAACGCAGTGATTCTAACGCGGTGGTTCTAACGCGGTGATTCTAACGCGGTGATTCTAATGCACTCCGTTCTAACGCACTCGTTCTAAGGAGGTCTTTTTCAAAAGGCGCTTTTTTAAGAGGCACTTTTTTTTAAAGCCTATTTTTGGGACAAGGTCATCTTTAGACGACAATCTTTTCTGGTTTCCTTTTTAGAAGAGAGTCTTTTTTTTTTTTAAATGTGTTTTTGAACCAAATATCGTTTTCAAGAAGAAAGGATTTTCTTGTGAAGAGTAAGTTTTAGTGGGGAGTATTTGAGTGAAAGGTACTTTTTGATGTGCATTTTTGGTGCATTTTTGGTGCATTTTTTTGGGGGGTGTAGAGAAGAGTGCGCCTCGAGTTTTGGTGATTTTCACAGCACATTTACCGCATAATCACATTCATCTCAGAATCACATTCATCTCAGAATCACATTCATCTCATAATCACATTCATCTCATAATCACATTCATCTTATACAGTGTTATTCGAAACGATTCAGACCTACGCGACAGAATGTTAAAACCACACTAAGCAAATTTCAACAACCCAATAGTTCGAGAATTTCCTGGTTTCAATACTTAATAAAGATTTCACATAAACGGTTTATTTTAAATCCTAGATTGTTGACAATTTTAAAGACGTAAGTACTATACTTTGTCAATTATTGGTCTGCTTAATTTTGTTAGTCTGGTTTGAAATATATTGCCGCACTGGTTTGAAGAGTATTGAAAAAGACTGTAATCACATTCATGACATAATCACATTCATCGCATAATCACATTCATGACATAATCACATTCATCGCACCTTCACACTCACCAGCACGTTTACAGCACGACCAAAACACCGCACCGCGTACCCATTCTTTTCATCCCCTATTCATTACTCATCGTACCCATTCACCGTACCCTATAATTGACCAATGATAGACCAATCATCACCAACCATTGACTGACCATTGGCCAACCATTCACCAACCATTCACCAATATTCACTACCCATTGATCAATGATTCACCAACCATTGAACATGATCTAGTTTTGTCTCGCATACAATTGCCATTGACGGATGCAGGATGGTGAAGGTGCGTCCGGTTTTATTGTTCTATATATATTTTTATATATGTATATATATAGAGAGAGAGATATATTTTTTTTTTGATACAACATTATACCGCTATTTCTGGTTTACCAAATACGTTGTTCTTTTTTATTTTTTCTTTTTTTCTTTTATATTTTTCTTGATTTTAACGCTACTTTTCGTGTAATCTATTGTATCGTTTGCTTATTATTTTGCATATTATTTTGTTTATTACTTTGTTTATTACTTTGTCAAGTACATCGTTCGGATACTTTTTATTTTATTACATATTTTTAGTCCGTTTTTCTTTTTGTTTACTTTTTGTTTTCTTACTCTTTGTTTTCTTATTCTTTGTTTTCCTTCTGTTTTTTTTTTTTTCTTTTTGACTTATAAAAACCCAGATCCCAATAATACTAGGAGAACCCCAAAAACACAAAAACAACATCAACAACAACATATAAAAAAACATAAAGAAAAGACTATCCATGAAGATATTTCTCTTGTTGCAGGCGGTTTTTTTCGCAGCCGCAGCCGCAGCCGCAGCGCAGGTGCCATCGTCGCCGTCGTTGCCGTCGTCGTCATCATCTGACCTCCCATTAGTACTCGTGGCCAAAGTCGGAAACTTATTCCACCCGCTTTCAATTCCCTTAAAACTGTATTATAACCAAAACACAGATCCACAATTGGTTTGGGGAGATTATTTCGATGTCCCAGTTCAATTCACCAAGCAGAAAGATAACACGTTGCTCTCCACTAACATTGGTGAGAAGAAGTATTTCAGTTTCAATGAAAATTTGTTAGCATTATCAAATGATGAAAAGAAAAAGATGACCCTTGATTTAAATGAAGTTAATCAGTTGAAGAATTCCAAATTCAAGACCTGTATTGGTGATGAAAAATACAACGTTTTGTTTAAAGAAACAACTCCCATAGGAGCAATGTGTTTGGAAGCAGATATTTATCTCTTACCTTTTGACATCAAAACTAAGACGGTTCAACTCCTTAGCAATGGAAAAGTTACTGGGAACCCCATTCAGGTACTGGTAAATACACCTCCTCAATTGGTCTTGTTTGCCAAAATGAAAAACTCCTGGTATCCAATCTCTTCCGTGGGCATTGACCCTAGCAGTACAACGTTCGTCTCTATTAAAAATTCCGATGAGGTTCCTGTTGCTTTTGATGTTAAAAACAATGAGCTTGTTAATGTGACCGAAGGTATTACTAAGCATCCTTGTTTAGACTTTGGTTTTCTTACCTTGGAAATGACTTGTGAGAATAAATTAACTTTCAATGCAAGAAAAGAAGTGAATGAGAAATTGCTTTATTGCGAAAATTTAGAAGGACAACTCTCGACTGAAACCTTTGGGGAGACAAATTGTGAACCTGTGCTAGTCAAACTCTACTATCAGGACAAAAAAACCAAAGCTCCCTTGTTGAATAAACATTTTGATGTTCCACTTGATCTTCAAAGATCAATTCCACCTCAGGAGTCACCTGTCGTCGGAAGGGTATTTGTGGTGAAAAACGAAAATGATAACTCCTACACTCTCCTTTATCCCAGGTTTTTGAGTCAAACTACACAAATCTTAGACTACAAACGAAAGCCGGATCCTTCGAATGGTATATCAGGTAGTGCCAATTCCGGAATCGATTTAAATAACCCTTTGGAATTCAAACATCGTACTGATGGCACGGCCTTGGTCTTGCATTCTAAACTCGTTAGATCGGTACAATTTGATACGGTGTTTACCGTCGTTCAGAATGGAATGCTATCGGCATCCCCATTGAAACTTACTGACGAAAGGCAGGTGGACAAAAAGTTTTATACTTGTGTTTCTGAATTTGATGTGGACTCCGAAGGGAAAATGATTCCTGTTTTAAATAACTATAAAATAGACGAATCCTGTGTGGAGACAACAGTCTACTTCTTGCCTTACGACAAAAAAACAAGGAAGGTGGTGGACTCAAGTCAAAGTTCGGTTCCTACGGTGGATTATTTGCCTGAACCTCAACAGGAAGTTGTGAGAGCCAAATACAAGGAAGCTTTGGATCAGAAAAGGCAGAAAGCTAAGTCTACCAGAAAGACTGCTGAAGGTACAGACGACGAACCTCAACCTGGTTTGCCTACTGAGTCAAGGCAAAATCAGTTAGAGTCTGAGGCTACACAAGCTAATACAAATCTTCTTAAGGTGGGGTCTGCTGATGTTGGTACAGGTGATGGATCTACTACAGAGACAGAGAATCCACAAAGAAAAGGGGGGCAGACCAACAATTCGGGTGGATCTAATCAACCAGTGGGTGAAAAAATTGAAGGCAAAGAAAAGGATGGATCTACTTCGCTTGAGACTGCTCCTGAAGATTCAGTGAAAAAGCCCAAAATTGCAAATGCTTCTGTTGATAAACTTAACTTTATACCTGTGCCTGATCCTAACCTACAAACGGTTAAACAAGAGGGTACTGGAACTGATCATGTAAGGAAAAACACTAAGCAGGTTACTGACCTTGAAAATTCTGGCGCTAAAGTTGGAGGGCCTGATCTTAAGAACCCTGATGAAGTTAAGAACCCTGAGAAAGTTGATAAAACCGTTAAAGTGGAGAATCCTGAGAAAGTTGATAAAACTGTTAAAGTGGAGAATCCTGAGAAAGTTGATAAAACTGTTAAAGTGGAGAAACCTGAGGAAGTTGATAAAACTGTTAAAGTGGAGAAACCTGAGGAAGCTGAAAAACCCTTGGACCTTCCTCCCCCCAAAAATGCTTCTGAAAGTGAGAAAAACCCGGATGCTGGTCTGGGTACTGTGGCTCAGGTAAGTGTCCCCAAGGGATGGAGCAATGTGTCCAGCATTCCTAACCCAAGAATCGAAATCTCAGGAACCCACATTGAAAATCCAGAAAAGGAAGTGGGAGCTTCAGACTTAAAAATTAATGTTGCTGAAAAAAGTGAGGGGGCTTCAGGTTCAACCACAAAAGATTCAAATGATTCTCTATCGAAACTGGCAACTTCAGACTCAAAAATTAATGGTGCTAAAAAGAATGGTGGTAAACAGAATTCGGGATCTTCAGACTCAAAAAAAAAGGGTTTGGAACCAGAACTCGATACCTCTGAAAAAAAACAAGGAGGTTCGGAGTCCACCACTAATGTTTCAGATTCAAAAATAGAAAAGTCGGAGAAGAATGTGGGAACTTCTGAGTCCAAGTCTAAGTCCAACTCTAAGTCCAAGTCCAACTCTAATGGCCTGGAACCAGAAACCGAAAAATCTGAATCCAATTTCAACTCTCCTGAATCAAAAAACGTTTCTTCTAAGAACACCAAAGACTCTGATGTGCCTGTTTCTAAGCCTAAAGATTCAGATAACTCAAACGTCTCGGTACCTAGCACCTCCAACGCTCAAGCTATTACAGAAGATACTAAGAAATGTACTACCAACTGCAATGAGAAGAACAAGTCTTTGAAGACTTTGAACAGAGAGGCTATTGAGACTTTGAATAGAAATGAAGCTATTCTGATTTTGAAAGAAAAGTCCACCACTTCTTCCAATCCAAGTGCAACTACTATTATTTGTCATGAGTGTGAATCTGGCTCCAAGACTACCTTATGGAAGACTTATACTGATTACACTACTTACTTTCCACAGTCAACCACTGTGACCATCACTGTGTGTGATAAAGTGTGTGTTCCATCCACCATGACTGTTCCTGCTGATTCTACATTGACTGTGACTGGAAAGTGTATTGTTCCAGAGACCACCATTGTTCCACAGGCACCAAATGAGCATCCAGAAGTAAAGGGAGGTGTTTCAAGTGGTGGAAACCAAGAACAAAGGAACGTGAAGGAAGAAGTCCATGGTCAAAAGGATGTGAAGGAGGATGTCCATGGTCAAAAGGAACTTAACGAAGAAGTCCATGATCAAAACAAACTCGAGGAAGAAAGCCATGGTCAAGAAGAATCTTTCGGTCAAAAAGATGGTTCCAAACCAACTCAACCAAAGGTATCCAAGGCCGCAAATGAGCCAAAAGCTTCTGAGTCAAAGATTACTAATGGTAAAGGTGTTGAAAAACCGGGAAATTCTGGAAAACCAGGAAATTCTGGATTTTCTGAAAAAGCTGGAATCCCCGAAAAAACTGCCTCCAACTCAATTCCAAAGCCTACTATTGCTCCAGTAGTCAATGCGGCTTCTAAGAATGTCTTTGGTCCATGTATAGCGGTTTGTTTCGCTGTTTTATTGTTATAGTCACTTTGACTATGGCTTATTTCGTTAGTGTGTAATTATTAATTTCACCTTTTCATTTGTTTTTTTTAGTCCATTGTAATTCTCTCTATTATAACCTTCTAACCATATAATACTTCATATACACACTCTGTCCAATTCACACCTACTCTACCATATCACGTGTTTTCCTTAACCACTATATACTTTAATAGATTAAAAGTGAATTCAAAAATCAATATATATATATGTGTGTGTGTATATGTTCATGTTCATAAGTATCTGGTTGGATCTGCCTATGTGTAATCAATACTTCTCAACATAAAGCCATATATGTATGTGTATAACAATATGCAGAGAAATTGTAAATGACATATAATTTTTTTTTTCGTGTTTTTGATTTTACCTTACTGATTAGTATAACTATGACAATGTAAATGTGATACTTGCTTAATGCCTGGGTGGGAACAGAGTATGGGAACAGAGAGTGAATCCTCTTAGTCTGAATATTGGTACAATGGTGATACAGCCTTTAGTCATTATTTTACATCCTATAAGAATTTTACTTCCTACAAGAATTTTACTTCCTATAAGAATTTTACATCCTATAAGAATGTGGTTTCGAACATTCCATACAGAACAATCCTTACCATTGTTCCATTGTAGAGTTCTTCGATTCCACATTTCTCTTCAATTGTTAAATAAGCCATTTCGGTACCTTTCTTTGAGGAACCATCAACAATTACAAGTTTAGGTATAAGCGTATTAAGAGAACATAGCAAATACATTGTCATATCTACAACTGGCTTTTACTCTTCTATTTTAAGTATACGACTCTAATGATTTATACTACTCTTATGTATGGTGTACTACTCTAATGTATGGTGTACTACTATAGTATCTGGTGTACTACTCTAGTATCTGGTGTACACTACTTGGTCTTTCTATGCTCGTGTACCACTTTATCCTGCTTTATAGAACTATTCTTCACTAAGCCACACAACTAGTCTATTCCATTTCAACCATTCATTTGGTCATCACTTTATTTATTACTTCAGTCTTTTCCTCTCCATTCTATCCATACCCTAGTCTGTACCCTAGTATTTCTGTACCCTAGTATTTCTGTACCCCAGTATATCTGAACCATAGTATTTCTGAACCATAGTATATCTGTACCATAGTATTGGTTTAGGTGTCTTGTTCGTTGACTTGAATAATTCTAGGGAGTGATACACTCTATACTCTCAAAACCATTGGTGTACACTCATAGATTATGGTACTATATTATAGTGTATACATCCACTCCTGAATATGACTTGTGGTAGAATGGATTAATAAAAGACACGATGGATCTGAATGGATTGATTGAAGTTAGTTTTTGATTTTCGTTGTTTCTTGACAAACTCTAAGTCATCTATCACGAAAACAATCTATATCAGAACAATCACTTTTCGTTTTGATGATATCTGGTTCAGTAGGAATCCCAAAGAGTCACCAAGTGACTAAACCAAGCTAAAGAAAAGGTTAAAGGCACTAGGTTTGCCCTAGGTACTTTGTACCATTGTAGAATCAGGGGACAACGGGAAAATGGACCACCAGACTTCCTAAGCCAATTGGTGGGGTCAATCAATAGTCATCTAATGTAGTGCTGATGGTTGATGTCACGTGACTTATAGAATCGGGACTAAGGCCAATATGAATAGTTCCAAAGATGGAAATAAAGATACCCCAGAAAGAATAGAAGTATTATAACCTCGAAGAGAAATGATTAATTGGCCATTTTTTTAATCCACATTAAAACCATTATCCTGTACATAGAGTACAACTGATTAGTCTTCTTTCTCCATACCATAATCCATAGAAGACCAGATGAGCCAAGTTCCATCTCTCTCTCTCTCTCTCTCTCTCTCTCTCTCTCTCTCTCTTTCTTTCTTGGATTCAATCCCAACAAGACCCATTTAAAAATCCGTTGTAATGGTCAAAGGCCAGTAATTCTCCGGAAATAAAGGTGCATCTTTCTCCACCACTATATCAATCACCGGAATATGATTGGAACCTATAGGCGAGTAATCCACAGTTTGGGGCTCCAAATCCATTTCGTCTTCAGAAGAAGAGAATGTGGGTGCTCCTGCATCGAAAAGACCTCTTTGAAACGTAGTATTAAACCGTTCTGAAATCGACAGTCGGCTTGAACGGAATTGGATATCCCGTTCATCAACCATATCATTATGATCTAGATGTTCATCATGTTCTAGACTGTCTTCGGGATGACTAATCTCGTCCACATCCTGCATAGGTTCATCTTCAGCTATAGCACTTTCAGTTAAAGAGTGGGAACCTTGAGGCTCAGACCTTGAAGTATAACAAGATGAATAACTCCTTTGCTTGGGTCTAGAACTTCCTGGGAACGACACGTGACCCGACGACTTGCTTCTTTTCTTGCGCATTATTGACATCCGTCGTTTTTCCTGGGCTGCACTCCGCAGTTGTTGATATGGAGTAGCAAACAAATCCTGGTTAAATAGAAATCCTTGTGATTCTTTAAGACATAGCACCTTATATGCAGATGGACTATGCACAAAACTGTATGAGTCATAAACAGATATATTTTCACTGGCCAACATGGTAGGTGAAAGACACATAGCCCTGCGGGACTTTGGAGTTTCAGAAACACTCATTGACGTCCAAAAATTTTGTGCTAAAAGTTGGAGCTAACTGACAGAACCTGGAGCCAGGAGGTAAAGGTTTTTTATTAGTAGTTTAGAAATCCAACTGTTTCAAGGACCAGTATGGGATTGAGGACCTGTATGGTATTGAGGACCTGTATGGTATTGAGAACCGGTATGGTATTGAGAACCTGTATGGTATTGGTAGATCACTCGAATCCAGGGCAATTGACAAAGTAGGTTTGAGTTCTAAGTCAATAAGCCAAGATCAATACTTCCAGACCAATGATTCCAGATTAATGTAAGACCAAAGAATAACTCAAGTAATATGGAACACACTAGTGTATTAATTGATTCAGTCAATAGTAGATATCAAGATTGTATCAGTTTGATCTCGATTAGTGAATATGGTCAGTCAATCAATTATGTGAGCGAATCACTATTTTCTCTTTCTAATCACTGGTACTTGAAATACCGAGTCAATTTAATTATCGATATGGATGATTGATTAGGTGACTCAGTTTAAGACAATCAAGAATGTATCGAAAAAGAGGCCGTCTAAATAAATTGAAAGAGGGGTTGCTCACTTAGTAATTCTCTTGGTAAGTTCGTTTGAGTTGCCAGAGTATTTCAATATCACTATGAGTCAATTCCCTGAATCAATCTGTCAGTCTCCTAGTAGTTCCCAACAATTTCAATTAAAGAATCAAGTATGTCGGTAAATATTAGCAGTATAATATTTTTCAATTCTCTGAGTAGTCACTGAGTAGTCACTGAGTGGTTTCTTTTTTCTGGAGTCAATTGAGTATGATATCCCGTATTTCACTTGAAAGCTCCTCTATACTTCACTATGAGACAATAATTCCGAGTCAATCAATAAAGTGTCACTCTAGTCCCTCTAATTCAAACGTAGTAGTTCACAAGTATCCCACTAAGTAGTCAAATAGTCAATCCACGAAGTAGTCAATTAATAGACAAAGCAGTAAGTTGACTGAGTATTTATTGAGTCACTGAGTCAATGAGTATAAATAGTTGACTTAGTACCTTAAGAATCAGACTAGTTAATTCTAAGTCAATGGGTAAGGGTAGTGAATCTAGTAGTTTTAGAACACACTAGGAATCGTTGACTATAATTCAATAAGTATCAGTCAGTCTGTCTCCACTGAGTAGTTCACTATGAATATCAAAACTGTGGTTAAAGTAGTCACAGTAGTCACAGTAGTCACAGTAGTCACAATAGTCACAGAGTAGTTGAATGAGTAGTCACAGTAGTTCGAATGAGTAGATTCAATAGTAGGTATGAGTCAATGAGTCGAGTGTGGATGGTTTCTTAGGCCAGTATTAGAACCACTAAGTAGACTATAGCAATCAAGAATCACAGTTATAGTAGTTCTTCCGGAAAAGTACCGTAGACTTATTGTGATCCTAGGCGTTCGTAGTCGTAACTATAGCACCCTTCACAGCTGGTAATTCTGAGTCACCAAGACTGATTCACTAAGACTGATTCACTAAGACTGAGTCCGATTCCAAGTACTTAGTCTGATACACCAAGTCCGAGTCAAGTCTGAGTCTCAAAGCTAAGTATAAGTCTGAGTACTAATTCTGAGTACTGATTCCAAGTAGTAAGTATGAGTGTGAGACTGAGTCGAGTCTGAGTCAAGTATGAGTCTGAGTCAAGTATGAGTCTGAGTCAAGTATGAAAAGGTGAGTAGTCACTAATTTCGCAATCACGTCGATCTAGTAATACTCAATGCACAGTAATAAAGATAGGAATTAGAATTAAAATTAACCGCCAACTATTGAGGATTTGGTATAGTATGTTGATGGAATGGATTGGTGGAATGATTGGTGGGTTACGGACTAAGTTAAAAGGAAAGAGTCTGGGCCTGGAATGTAAGTCAATCTGGATCTAGAAATGGATCTGGAATGGATCTGGAAATGGATCTGGAATGGATCTGGAATGGATCTGGAATGGATCAGGTACGAATCAGGAATGGATCTGGAATGGATCTGGAATGAACCTGGAATGAACCTGGAATGGATGGGAGGGGGATCGCACGGATTACGAGCCCGGATTACACAGAGGGCCAGGATTCTCTTGTAGCCTGATTACACACTTCCGAATGACGCCAGTGCGCATGCGCACACTATCTACTCGGGTATCTCCACGTGACCCAAAGGTGACCCAAAGGTGACCCAAAGGTGACCATCAACTATTCATCAACCATTCTTTAAGTTCCTCTCAAGATACTTTCAAGATACTCTCAAGATACTCTCATGAGCATTATTAGCAGTGAGTTTCTTGTTCATGGCTTTAACTCGAGCTGATGACAATGGCTAATGACGTCAAGGTCTTGATATCATTATACCATTCCATCATGGTTTGGTAGTTGTTGCGCGAATGTTAGACCATCTTTAGCCACTAACTACTAACTACTAACTACTGACTACTAACTACTAACTACTTACTACTAACTACTAACTACTAACTACTAACTACTGACTACTAACTACTAACTACTAACTACTAACTACTAACTACTAACTACTAACTACTAACTACTAACTACTTACTACTAACTACTTACTACTTACTACTTACTACTTACTACTAACTACTAACTACTAACTACTAACTACTAACTACTAACTACTAACTACTAACTACTAACTACTAACTACTAACTACTAACTACTAACTACTAACTACTTACTACTAACTACTAACTACTAACTACAGTCTTTTTCAAAACGATTCAAACCACACTAACGAAGTAACCAAGCCAATGATTCAAAAAATTGGAGGGCACTCCTTCAGATTTAAGATTTTTAGAATATTGAATTGTAATCAAAATATTGGTGAGACATTACTCTATTTTGTTTAAAAATCTGTGCCATGGCGTACGAACCTTTTTTGGCTTATTGCTTTGCTTATTGGTTTGAATAGTTTTGAAATACACTGTACTGACTACTGACTACTGACTACAATCTTTTCGAAAACTCCTTCCGAATAGTGCGGCAATTGGGATGAAACCAGTCTAGCAAAACTAAGCAGACCAATAATAAAAAAAAGAAAAAAAAAAAAACATTGGGACTTACAACTTAAAAAATTGTTAAGGAGAAAGAAATTGAAATAAACTGTTTATACGAAATCTTCATTGAGTACCATTTCTTTCTCGAGCTATTGGGTTGTTTGATTTTGTTAGTGTGGTTTGAACATTTGGCCGCGCAGATTTGATCTTTTTACAATTTTCTGTTCCAGTCTCCAAAAAAGTATAAAGCTACTGTTAACTACAAGTAGTAAGTAATATATGCTGGTGGTATTCCTTACGTATATAAAATACTACTACTACTGACTATTACCATATGTAGAATGTATTGACTACAACTGACTATTACCATATGTAGAGTCTACAGACTACTACTATCTATTACCATTTGTAGAATCTACAGTCTACTATTATCTATTACCATATGTAGAATCTACTGATTACTACTGACTATTACCATATGTAGAATCTACTGAATACTATTACTGAATACTGACTACTGCTACTATGTAATCATGTATAATCTATATGCACAAAGAGGATGTAGCTAGAATTCTAGTTAGTAGAGTTGTAGCTATGGGTTTATGGATCTATGGATTGTCACTGTATGTGAATATCCTGGATCTTGTGGAATACTCGTCGTTGAACACCTTGGAATATGGACTATCACGTAACACATTCTTACCACTTGTCCAAAGAATGGTTGGTCCAACTAACAATTCCCGTGTAAACACTGCACAATAGAAAGTGGAACGTACCCTGATCTATAGTAAATGTAGACTAGTGGTGCCACCAAATTATGGTTTGTTGATGGACATCTGAATAGGTAGACAATGCTAGACCACATTCCACACTAGACAGTGTTATTCCTACGAGTAAATGACTGGGAAAGACGACTGGCAAGACGATTGGAAAAGTAGAGACTAGACACTCAAGGACTCTATCTTGAATGCCTCTTCGGACACGCTCTTGAAGTAACTATCTGGAATAGTGAGAACTATTGAGTAATCATAATTCATCAAATGGACAAGTTTCACTGCCTGGCTCTTTTGCTTCCCTCTGAACAGTAGTGTATATTCGACACACTGTGTTATAGTACCATCGAAAAATGTGAGGTTATGATAGATAGAACTGTACTATATGGCACTTTGGACAGTCAACCATACTGTATCGGTAGTATGCACCTCACAGACAGCAAAAACTTTGAACCATTCATTATGGAGAGTTCCATAGACACTACCAATAGTGCCATACCATGACAAAAGTAGCATACTTTTCCATATGGTATACTGGACTGCAGCTAGCATTGGACACTAGATACTATTCGTAGACTCCATCTTGGATAGTAGGACTATCAGTATATGTTGTAGTATCAGTGATGATGAGTCTAGTAGCAACGTTTGTAGACATCAAGCAATATCGGCACAATCAGTAGATACTGTTGTAGTGCCAGTAGATACGCCATTAGTATCTTTAGCAGAGTGTATAGTATTAGCCATTGGTAGACGATGACTATCAGTAGATGTACTATCAGTGAGTACTGAATAGTACTAGAACCATTGACACTGCAATACATAACATACTGCAGTATCAATTAATAATTGATTATGACAATTGGCGAGAAGAGGCACGCCAGCGATCCATGGCGTAAACAAAGCCCTGGCGCAGATTGGTCATGTTCCGGGAAAACTTATCCTTGCTCCACTGCTCAATTCTCCGCTTAAGCCCTATGAAATTGGAAGAGAATTGCACGTTGAGTGTGAGTACCGTATCCTTATCCAGACATTGGTAGCGTAGGAATTCCTTCACCTTGATAAAGCGGTGGTGGTCAATATTGGCACTATAGGCTTGGATGGACTTGTTTTTGGGGTCAATGATGGACTTTTCAATCACCCACAGTTGAAGGGATTTGCCCAAAAAGGGCATGACAAAATCTGGCAACAGACCCGTTTTGACCACGAGCCGCGTGGTTCGGAGCCGGCCTTGCTCGTCTACATATGACTCAAGCGTGTCGGAACTGAGCACATGCTTGGCATATGGATTGGGGTACCGGTTGAGATAAGCGAGAGATGTGCCTCGGAAATCAGTATCGTATACCTGTGTGGATTTGAAGAGTTGCATGGGGTGGAGTCAGTGGAGGACTTTGAGAAATGTCAACCACCATGTGAGCGGTCACGGGATCACGATCACGTGAATCACAGCCATTTTTTTTTTTTTTTCATCAATTCGGAAAACTTTAAATGCCGACGATTCTTCATCATTAACCCTTCAAATTCAAACCTTATTTTTCATCTGGTTACCATGTTGTGGTATTTTCATCGATAATACCGTAATTCATGATAAACTGCATATAACAACGGCTTTTTCGGAAGTGATTTTTTTCCACCAGTGAGAAATGCATCACGTGCCATTCCCATGAGAGAAATACAGCAATCACTTAACACTCAATGCATATAAGATATGACCACATCTCAAATGCATCTCTGTTAGATGTAGTAGTGTGTAATAGTCTGCAGCAGTGAAATGGAGAAACGTGGATAGGTTGAACTGGAATAGACCTGCATCTAATCATCCAAAGATCTCTTAAAGCTATTCGTAAAACCGGTTTAGCAAGGTTATCAAGAGGTTCCCATTGATGTTCAAAAAATTGATAATGGCTATCTCACTAAGTACAGAACGTTTCATGAATATTTAAGATGGCATCATGAAAGTCTTGTAGATTGTGGAAGACGTCATCGCCGGATTGTATGCAGGTGATGAGGTTGACATTACCCCCGTTTCTTTTTTCGTTCGTTCGTTCTTTCTTTTTTTTTTTTTTGATGTTTTTCCGAGATGACGTCGGTCAATTAGATGCACCCACAACTGCGTCTAAATATGCCAGGATATGATTGGATATTATCAATTAGTTCAAAATATAATTAGTTCAAAATATGGGGTAAGAGGTACTTGTTTCAAGGTATTCAGCCAAAGGTAAAAGCACCCATAATTCTCTGTGAGGAGATCGTTAACCCACTAATAGTAATGCACTCTGGTAGAGCCCGTAATTTGTGGGCTAGATTTGGCAATTCATAGTGTATGGCGGTGAATACATCAATATCTTCGAATGCTTTGCTATGGGTGGAAATGAAGTCTTCACCTCAACCTTCGACTGGTTTTTGGGTGAGATATTGACACCACAACATAATTTTTATTCATGAATAAGCTATCGAAATCAATAATTCAAGATCACAATGTACCAAGTGTTGCTTTCTTTTCATAGCATATTTAACTGATCAACTGGTTCAGAATAAAGGATATACATGGTCCATAGAATGAAAGCACACACACACCTTAAGTTACACATATCTCACTCAGGTTAGACATTTCGACATTATAATAAGGAGTTTTGGTCCCGGTTGAACAAAGTCATGTTCTGTAGAAATATTTGGAATGGTAGCTTGGTTGTAATTATGGATATGTACTTTGGGAGTGTTTATCTCTGTTCATGGCTATAATATATGACTCTAAATATGACTCCTCAGCTTGTTGTAGTTATTGCTTTGATTAAGACTTTGGTTTGGGGCTTTATTTCATGGGGAATTCTGTCTGGTATATGGCTGTAATTCTGGGCTGGTGGTGGTGGCTGCAATTCTGGAGTGTGGGTGCGCACCCCTGTTGGCGGCGCGACATGCTTTATATATACCCAGAGCCTTTGCATGATGTTTCAGATCTGCTACATCCATATCTTTGCATTTGTGTCTGCATTTGTATTTGTGTCTATCTTTGCATTTGCCACCAAACGTGCATTTGCATTTGCCACCGGCCGTGCAGATGGTATTATATAAAGACGCAATTCCCAGTGTAGCTTTACAGCATTATACCAATGTATTTAGTCCTACAATTACAGCATTATACCAATGTATTCAGTCCTACAATTACAGCAATTCACAGCAAGATGTATTGGCAGCTAAGTGTTACTCATTGGTGCTCATCATAACTCATTGATAATAATTGATGCCCGATACTCATTGAATGATATTGACAATAAGTGATACTATAATTAACTTAGGCGCCGCTTTGTTCCAGTTTGGCTGAACGAGAAGAATTTCACGTCAAACTTGATGAGTGATACTTTGAGGGGCCCAGGTCCATTATATATAGCTCAAAAGCTATTCTATTCTATATATTAGATGTCTGGCTAAGCTTCGGAGTTAACGACTAATCTGGGTTGAGCGATAGAGGAGCTTTCAGAAGTGTCTAGAAGGAGATAAGTCGAAATTCAAGAGGTGATTCATTCAAATAGCCTACTCGAGCTACTGAGAAAATGGGACACCTCTACTGATTAGCAGTCAAACAGGATTCGAATCTGAGTATTGAAGATCTTGTTTTGAGCGAATGAACTTGGGTGACTTGATACAGACAATGAATTCAGAGAAAATAAGGATTGTCGGAGAAAACTTCAAATGCCAATAAGAAGCAAGATGAAAAGAAACTAAAGAACATTTTTACTTGGCACTACCCTTTACGCACCCATGTCATTGTATCAAACATACAATACAATCATTTAGGGAGTCAGTGCAGGGCTCAGAACCTTTGCTGCTCCAGCCTTCGACTACTATTTGTCGATACCCCCCCGCCCCACCTCTCTCAGTATATGACCAATCAAGGATCTTCAATACCTGACTTGTCACGAAATACTCAATTGATCAACCTGGATGATCAGGCATGCATGAATCTTTTGGATGGTAGATCAAAGAGAGACCAACGCATTGTCCATTTGTGCAGCTCATTAATACTTTGACTGTTTAGAATAGCGTGAATTCAGCCAGACAATGGACTATCCAGTCACTAGGATCCACTACCCACTGTCTCAGGAACAACTTCTAAATTTGAAAGCATTGATCAGGTGACGGAAGTATTGATCTTCTCATGGTCATTCTAAAACAACATGTTTCTCAAAGATGTATTATATCATGGGCATCTCAATACCATCGGCGAAATGCACAGTCATGCATTTCCAGATCCTTTAAACGGATTGTGACATTGGACCTATTACTACGACATTGCAATTTTTTTTTTTCAATCATGAAAATGGCACATACAGCTTCAACAATGGGTTGTGGATATTGGGTGAAGGCGCCGCATCCAAGGTACTTAAGACGGCAATCGTGTGGGGTAGTCTGCAGGAATTCCGGGGCTATATGAAGGTTTGCCTCCAGGGAAATACCTAGATAAGTGGATAAGAATCAAATTAAGGAGATTTCCGAAGGCTCGGCACTATGCACTACCGTCTAGGGTATATCTACCATTTGAAGTCGATTAAAGTTCTCTCAACAGGCTCTATATGCAGCACACTGCAGGGTGTATTCATATTAGAGAACTTTGACTTTGGGCATAGACTTTAGTCATACGATCGAGGAATCTCCCCCCACAGATTGCAACCGTTATTTAAGGTATTAGACTTTCTACACAAGTTTAGCTTTTGCCCGTGGGATGGGGATTTCTCTCTCTAAGGGTGGGTATGAAGTCACACGACTCAAGAGAGCGGCACGTGACTCGACCCACGTGACCATTGCCTGATGTGCACATGCACGCCAACAATGCTAAACCTGCTCAACGCTTACGAAGCGGGGCCCCGAGAAGGTGGGGCCAAGCAACCCCCGGGGACTCGGCCCGGAGAATGGAGAACGGGCAACGAGCAGAGGTACAGGTGTTGGGTCTTCCTCGAGGCAAGATCTACAAATAACGAATGCGGGGCAAGCGATCTAGTACCCAAAATTGACAGCCACTAAAAACGAATGGATTGGGGGTGGCGCTAAAAGACAAAGACGGCATTTTAGCGTCAAGGCGGACGTCCTGCAGGACGGGCGCAGTGCGCCGGTAGAGAGGCTCGGAAAAACTCGACTTCTGGGCGGCACATTAGATCATTGATGCGAAGCCGAGCCCCATGTGCAGGCATCAGGGGCGTTTTTGATGTTCTTTACCGCGAAATGTGCGTCATGGCGCCGCGAAAGCGGCTATGCCAGGGCATCTTGTCAAATGCCTTTTGGTCGCGAATGCGGCCTCCATTCTTGTCGCTTATCTGTAAGCAAGCCATGCCACCCGGGGAAACAGGCAAGTGATTGTGGAGAGTTGAAGAGTCAAAAAAGGGCAAAGGAAAACAGAAAGAAAGAAAGAACGAAAAAAAAAAAGCAACCCCAGAATGAAAAAAAGGATATTCAATTGAGGGAGTGACAAATTGGGAAAGTCCAGGGCCAAAGTACTTCCCCCGAAACCCCAGCGCTCGGCAGAGCATTTTGAGTATCTGCCGGTGCGTGTCTTTTTTTTTTCGCTGCAACGCAGCCATCTCCTCAGATTGTCATGCTTCCGGGCGCATTACAAGCCCTTCATACCCTTTTATTTCGCCCTCTTTCATCTCCTTATCCCTCATATCTGATATCTTTTTCTCTAAATCTTACATCCCTAAATCTCATATCTCTTCTTTTTTTCTTTCTTTCTTTCTTTCTTTCTTTCTTTCTCGGTTACATCTTTCTTCCTCTTCCTCATTCCATCCTTTGACATATCCTCATCCTACTTTTTCCTTTTGGCTTTTTTTGTTTCCTTTTTCCTACATCTTCATCCTACATTTCCCAAGCATTGATTATCTGAAAGATGTCGGAAAAAATCATCTCCAGCAGCCTGAGTGGGCTTGAGCCACAAGTGTCCAAGATCAAAGATATGTATGGGCTGGAACCCACCAAGGTGGGGTTCATGGAATCATTCCAGCGCAAAACAGAAAAGGATGTGCGTACCAAAGACCTTAAGATGTCTCATTTGGCCGTGATTGCCTTGAGTTCCGGAATGGGAACCGGTCTTTTGGTGGGTTCTGCATCCAAGCTCCGTCAAGGAGGTCCTCTTTCGGTTCTCATTGCCTACATTTTGGTGGGATTGATGTGTATATGTACCATGAACTCGGTGGGAGAATTGACTGTGGCATATACGGATTTGGAAGGTGGTTTCAACGAATGGTACCGCAAGTTCTTGGATGAATCTGCTGCGTTTGCTTTGGGTTGGAATTACCTTCTTCAATGGCTCACCACCATTTCTTTGGAATTGGTGACTGCTGCATTGACCATTAAATTCTGGAATACGTCCATTGACTCCGATGTATTTGTGGCCATATTTTTTATTGTTGTTTGTGCCATCAATTTCTTTGGTGTTAAGGGTTACGCTGAAGCAGAGTTTGTGATGAACTCGCTTAAATTGATTACTCTTACCGGATTTGTGATCATGTGCCTTTGTGTGGATTTGGGTGCTCTGCCTTCGGGATTTATTGGTGGAAAGTACTGGCGGGACCCAGGCTGCTTCACGTCGTTTAAGGGCCTTATCAAATGTTTCTCCACTGCCTCGTTTTCCATGGGAGGTACGGAGTTCTTGGCTCTTTCAGTTGCTGAAGTTAGAAACCCAAGAACGGCTTTACCAATGGCCATTCGTCTTGTGTTTGTGAGAATCGTGTTCTTTTATTTGGGCACTTTGATCTTTGTGGGTCTCTTGGTGCCTTATACTTCGGACCGGTTGATGGGATCGGGTTCTCTGGCCACCAGTGCTTCTCCATATGTTTTGGCGGCTCTGATTCATAGAGTGAAGGTTGTTCCTCATATTATTAATGCGGTGATTCTCAATTCCGTTACTTCCGTGGCTACTGCTGCCATGTACTCTTCGCTGCGTCTTTTAAGATCTTTGGCTCAACAAGGTTATGCTCCTAAATGGTTTGATTATACTGATAAAGCAGGTAGACCATTACGTGCATGGTTCATAACCATTTTGGCGGGTGCATTTGCTTTTATTGCCACTTATAATCAACAAGATGTGGTTTTCAATTGGCTTTTATCGATTGTGGCACTTTCCATTGTTCTCATTTGGCCTAGTCTTTGTCTTTGTCATTTGCGTTGGAGAGCTGCTCTCAAATATAACAATATCCCATTGGAATCGTTGGGTTTTGTGTCATATACAGGAGAAATCGGATCATATTATTCCATCATCATTAATATGCTCATTCTCATTGGCCAATTCTGGGTGGCTCTTTTCCCTAAGGGTGAAGCAGATGTCAATAACTTCTTCCAGAATTACTTGACGGTTCCATTCACGCTCTTGTGCTACGTTGGCCACAAGTTGTGGACCCGGTCCTGGAACACCTACTACATCAAGGTGCAGGACATTGATATTCACACTGGAAGAACTGTTTACGATGCTGAGATCTTGGCTTTGGATCATGAAGAAAAGTCCGCCAAAATGGATCTGGCAAAGTGGTACTCCAAGCCCTTTGTTTGGTTCTTCAACTAGACTCCTGCGTATTCCATACCCATAATATGTACACTATGAAAGTACCTTCTAGTATTAGTTTTTATACTACACTTAGAATGACATGATAGCTACACGGAGATTGTATTATATAGATAAAGGCATGATAGCTACACAGAGATTGTATTATATATAGAATGACATGATAGCTACACAGATCGTACTACATATAGAATGACATGATAGCTACACAGAGACCGAACTACATATAGAATGACATGATAATACTACACTATAGTAATTCTATGGTAGCCCCTTTAGCAGGCTATCCACTACCACAAGGACAATCAACCAATAACCAACTTAGCCACCACGCTTCAGTCCAGTACCGACATGCTATAGACTTATAACAAGTCCAGATTGCCAAACGCTAAAGACACAATATACAGTGGTTTTCAAAACTATTCAAACCAAGTGGCTAAATGTTTGGAACCACCACAACTACCAAAATTAAACAAACAAGCCTATAACTCAAAAAAAGATTTTTTCTTATTCACACAGTGTTACAAATCAAATGGCGTAATGTTTCACACCAACTTTCATTAGATTGTTTAATATTCTGAGCTCTTAAACTTGAAGACTGGTTTGAATCTTTATGAAAAACACTGTATCATGTTGCTTGTACGACTGTTTAACCTTGACTGACTGTTTGACTGTTTGACTGTTTGACTGACTGTTTGACTGACTGTTTGACTGACTGTTGACTGACTGTTTAACCTTGACTTAATGCATAGGTGTACTGCTTGGTGTACTGCCTGGTTGCCGTTTAAACGGGGAAAGGACTACTACTGGTCCCGCTATGTGTCCGCATCCAAAGGCAGGGGCATTGTCATTAGCATCGATGATAAGAATGTTGATTTTGCGTCCAGGCTATTGAAAGTGCTTGCCCACATGAACAACGTTAGTAGTTAGTAAGTTAGTAGTTAGTAAGTTACTAGTTAGTAAGTTAGTAGTTAGTAAGTTGGTAGTCAATGAGTCGGTAGTCAGTGAGTCAGTAGTCAGTGAGTCAGTAGTCAGTAAGTCAGTAGTCAATTAGTACTGAAATAAGAAGTGAGGAAAGTAGTAGTCAGTAGTCAGTCAGTAATAAGTAGGGTTCAGAAAGAGAAGCTTATGGTAGTGATAGCTGATTCCACAGCAGCATGGGTCAAGATTATAGTTATCAGTCAAAGCAGTTGTAAGTCAGAGTAGTTTTAAGTTAGATAAGTTGTAAATCAAAGTTGTAAATCAAAGTAGTTGTAAATCAAAGTATTTGATATGTAAAATTAAAACTATTTTATATTTCAAAATATATATATAATCCGCAGAATTCTTATACGCCTATAGCTTTGGTGCGGGACTAATCTAAATGTATATTCGTATGGATATATATATAATTCTCAGAGACTACTTGTCAATAGTAATAAAAAAGATCCTAGTACGGAGTGTATCTGTTAGATCCACCATAGACAGGGCCCTGGTTATGAAGGTAGTATGAAGCCTCTTAGTCCGAATATAATTACAATGGTGATACGGCGTTTTACCAACAGACCACTTCGTGCTTAGATGGCTTCTTTCGAATGTTCCAGAATAATACCTTGGTGTACTGCTTGGTGTACTGCTTGGTGCATTGCTTTCCAGTATCATGGTGAATGGTTATTAGATACCTTACGAAGTGTTGAAAAACGGTAACGAGGTGAACGCGCGTTGTCATCCCAATGGCTTGGAGGATAATGCAAGAGGGATAGCGCGGTAACAAGCACCCGTTCTTATACCCCTTCTTCTTATGCCCCTTCTTCTTATCACCTAACGTTACTACAACCACCAGATGCCGTGAAGGTAGACCTTCCACAAATATAAGGGAGTGTGGACCATATCCTTCTTTTAAGTGACTAATCTGAATGTCATCTGTCTAGAGGATACTTAGATGCCTTCTAAAGCCAGACCCACCAATTTATCAATTCACCAATTCACCAATTCATCAATTAACCAATTCACCAATTCATCAATTCTCCAATTCATCAATTCATCAATTCATCAATTCATCAATTCATCAATTCATCAATTCATCAATTCATCAATTCATCAATTCATCAATTCATCAATTAACCAATTCACCAATTCATCAATTAACCAATTCACCAATTCATCAATTAACCAATTCACCAATTCACCATGGACATCGACAACTCTTCTTCTCCTACCTCCCATGAAGTTAATTCTCCAGATGTGATTACATATCTTGATGAGATTATGAGAATGGTTTTCTTTAGGAAATGTCCGCTGGTCATTAGCTCATGGTTAATCTATGGTCCATTATTAAATCTACAGGTTATGAGGTTATGAGGTTATGAGGTCATAAATTTTTGGAAAGGTGGTGGGTCTGGTTGCAGTTATGACGACTACATATAGAAAGATATGATAGTACAATTCTCCATATTTAAGAATTCATAATATTGAATTCTAGTGAAAGTTGGTGTTTGAAACATTATGACATTTAATCCGAAAGATGGTATGAAGGGGTACGAAACTTTCTCGAGTTAGTGGTTAGTTTAACTTGGTTGGTTCTGGTTCCAAACATTTGGCCCCCTGGTATGAATAGTTTTGAAAGTCATGATAGTACTACACAGAGATACAGTGATTTTCCAAACTATTCAAATCACACTAACAAATTCAACCAACCAAGAATTGAAAAGGTTTAGAAGTCAATCCTCCAGATTGAAGATTTTATAATACGGAATTCTACTGAAAGAATATTGGTGGAAATGTCATTTAGTTTGAATATCTGTACCAAGGGATACGAACCTTTTTGGTTTATTGGTTTGGTTTTCTGAAACATTGGATACACTTTCTGAAACACTGTACATGATATTATCAGAAAGCGACAGAGAACTACTACACATTGATCACTATTGGAGTTCACATAGATCACTATTGGCACCCAATATATCACCATGGCACATTATGTCTTCAGCTTCATTTTTCAAAGTGGATTGAGATAAGTGGATAATTTTAAGAGGTCAATAATGGTATAAATTTTATTGTGAATGATGCTATGGATTTCACCAAATGTCTGTGTCAATGATACCAATGATACTAAAAATCAATGATGTCACGTGTTAATGGAAAATCATATCAATGATATCAAGAGCTCAATGATAATCAATCATGTCAATGATATTAAGAGCTCAATGATAATCTGGTATTTCAAGTGTATGAGTGTTTATTTTAAAATGTCCGTGTCTATATCAAAGATGTCGAGGATTTCAGTCTCAATGTCAGTCTCAATATCAATATCAATATCAATATCAATATCAATATCAAAATCAATATCAATGTCAATGGTGTTTGATGCTACATCTCGGAGGCTACGCCCACAATGATCAACACCAAATCATCGACCACTGCATCAGTCAAAATGGGCGAGTTAAGTATCACCCTAAAAAAGTCGCCGTGCTTGTTGTCATCCAATATGTCAGGAGAGGTTTATTGCCCGTTCGCCATATTGGTACGAAAGGAAATTTGGCAGACTTACTTATTAAAGCATTGGAAAGAACATTATTAGGTATGCAGTTCGGGACTGTTTGGTTTTCAGTGTTTGACTCTAAATCTGCATCTACAAACACTTCAACATCTTTCTCTTCAACTGACATACTGAGCTCTCTCTGATTTATAAAGTATTGGACCTCCTTCTGGTCTGAGTCCTCTGTTCTTCGGACCATAATTCCTTTCTTTGGAGTCTGGAGTAAGTATTGCACCATCATGTGGGTGGCTCTATTGTGTATCGCCTTAGGTTCCCTCAAATACCTGGCTAAGTTCAGTTGGGCGAAAAGTCCACCAAGTAACGGCCCCGTCTATGCCATCGAAGCAGAAGATGAAGAAGAAGAAGAAGAAGAAGAAGATGATGATGATGATGATGATGATGAAGAAGAAGATGGAGTCGCTGTAAGTAAACAGAGCCAGGCTCTAGGAGGAATGAGCATCACCAGTGCGCAGCCGTGCGTGCCTCATATCGAGCATTTTCAGCATTTTCAGCATTAGCCTTTTGAATTTAAACACTAAGGCTATTTTTCTATCATGAGCACCATCTGCAATTTTTCTTGGTTTCAGTCTGGTTTTAGTCTGGTTATAGCTGGTACTTTTGTCTGGTTTTAGCTGGGACTTTTGTCGTGATTTACAAGTCTATATATATATATATGTATATGTGTTTATTCATAGGCTACAAGTCTATAAATGGTTTTTTGGAGCAAACTTCACGAAGGAAGTAGAAAAACTCCGAGAGAGATCACCGAAGTGATTAGTGAAATGAAAGCGTGCGCAGTGAGTTTCGAGACCTCCGTCTATAAACGCTTTTCAATAAAATGAAGCTAAAAGCGTCATCGTCGATAAAACAGCTTGAAATAAGAAATATTCTTGTGCTTTTTGAATTAGTATCCATCAATGGCAATGGAGTCAATGAGTCAATGAGTCAGGAGCTTCAATATCAATTCTTCGCTTGGTTGATTTTCGATAAGTGATAAGCGTCTTGATGTAATAGTAATAATAGAGATCGAGCTTTCATGGTCACGGTTATTATGGCATGACCACAATGATCATCCTTCCCACGTCGTGATATCCTGATCTCTTCATAATATCGATCTCCTCATAATATCGATCTCCTCATAATATCGATCTCCTCATAATATCGATCTCCTCATTCTTCATATAATGCTCATCTGCTTATCATGTTCATAATGATCATTCTCGTGTCCTCATTCATTAGGTCGCATCTTCAAATTGTCATAATCCATGATTTTTCTAATCAGAAGCATGACCTTAACCTCGACCTTGACTCCACGATCCAATCATAATGCTAACCTCTAATTCAACCAAACCTTTGGTCTTTAGTTGGTTACTCTACACTGGTATCTTCAGGCTTATAGTTATCCAAGACTATCCTGTAGATGAAGAACGGAGCGAATCCCCCGACGTTGGTGATATAAATATCGATGTGTTCAGGAAGAACATAGTTGGCCAAAGGGTTGGTGACCACATCCACGTTATCCATGAGCTTGGCGTTGCCACAGTTCAAGACCTTCCCCAGGTTCCCGACCTCCACGAGATCCTCCCGGTTGAACGGGTAAATAGGGGACAATTTAAAGAGCCCAGCCACTCCAAACATCAGAATCGGGGTTTCCAACAGCGTATTGAATCAAAGGAGTGCCGTTAATATTGCACTCTTCCCAAATAACTGCGGCAATTGAACAATCAAAAAAGATGTGTCGAACCTTGTCCAATATTGAAGTGAAGTAAGGATTTCCACAAAGTGGACAACTTGAAGTGGGAAAGATGTGTTGAAGATCATTTCCAAGATGAAGTAACTGAACATAATAATAAGGATGATGAGTCCAGGTCGTTTTCTTGACTTTCTTCCAGAAGAGGAGCCAGTCTCTTGTTCCTGCGAGATCTTGATCTTTCACAGTAGCACTGGTCACCAAATGATTATAATAAATCTTTGTTTGTTTGCTTCGACTCTTAAAAAGAGTGTCATTAAAGAACCGGTCTTTATACCGTTTCGGGGTGTCTGTATGAGGCTCCTGAACACTCTGTACGAGGTCTCTCCTCAATGTTAAGATATATGCTCCCCGTTGTTCGGCATAATTCTCCCATTGGTGTTCCGACGACCCAGAAAACTTGTCTCCGGTTAAAATCGTCTTGGTGATTTGGAAATAAGGGACAATGTAGTCCTTTGCATAGTCAGGAAGCCCTTTCACATCTTTCCATGAAAGTAAGCTTTCTTATACCGTGCATATTCCTCAATGTTCGTCAAGTAAGCCCACCACATCAAGTTTTTAACTTGTTCTCCACGAAGAAGACTGATAATAAATGGTTTATTCTTTTATATATATATATATATATATATGTTTATTCATAGGCTACAAGTCTATAAATGGTTTTTGTTTTCTGGGGTGTACGGGTTTATATTATCTCACATACCTAATAAATATAGGTATATAGGTATATCCCCATTCTATACAGTGCCTTTTTTTTTCTTTTTTTTTTTTCGAAATGATTCAAACCTGCCTCCACATTTAAGAATTCAGAAGATTGGATTCTAATGGAACTTGGTGGTTGGAACATTCTTACTTTTGGTTTGACATACTGTGTGAATGGTTACGAGACTTATTAGGTTATAGCATTGTTTAATTTTGTAAGTTCTGATTCCAAACATTTTGTCCCTTGGTTTGAATACTTTTGAAAAACACTGTTTACTAGTATATGGTTTTTTTGACGTGGTATCTCATTTAATGATGGTAGAGAAGAGCCATACTGGAATGGTCATTGTTAACATTAGACAGTGTATACGTACAATACTGAAATAGATGATTCACCACGCTACATAATGTGGATCACCACGCTACATAATGTGAATCACTACGCTATATAAGGTGGATCTAAAAATCAACGAGTACCTAGCATGAAGGGAGAAAAAGTATTTCGTGAATATGGTGTATTCAATCAATGGGGCTATGTAGGTCATAAACGACCAAAATCCCAAGCGGTGTTCGTACCCCATATTAAGACTTTGGTCTTGTAAGGTACTACAACTCATCTATCCCTGTATAATAATATATACTAAAACATATGTTGAAATTACCACCCAATAAGATTTTAATATTGACCAATGATGCGGTGCGCGACCATGAACTGAGAATGAGAACTTGGGTTATTGATCACTGAGCACCCTCACCTCAAGGTTTTTTTTTCGCAGCCATTGTGCAGCCACTGTACCATACTGCGAACTGACCAAAACTATATAAGCCCTCAATCCCCCACCTTTCCCCTTCCCTACAAAACCTTTCCCTCCATACAAAACCCCTTCCGTTTAAAAGTTTTTTCAATGGACCAAAATTAAACATACAAAATTAAACAGACAAAAGTAAAGGACAAAAAAGGTAGTCTTTGAGAGGGGGGACTTCCAAGATTTGGAGTAGTATAAAGTGATTCTCAAAACTATTCAAACCCAACGGGGCAAAATCTTTTGGAACCAAGAAGAATAGAAGATTTCAAACCACACCCGAAAAAAAAAATAAAAATTAAACAAATCGAGAAATCCAAATTTTATTTTGGGGGTACATTTACATAATTAAAAAGGAGCTATATACAGGACACCAAGGGTCAGTGAAGGTCGACTCCCAATTATATAATGAGGCCTTTGCTACCCCAATTACTTATTCAACTAATCGAATATCTCTGTCTAGGGAGCTATACCAAGATGCCTCCCAGATCCAGATCCACCAGACCTCCTCATACTGACTCTGAGACTCCTCCTATGTCTGAAGTATAAACACTTCCCCTAAAAAGTTAACTTACCTTGTTGAGGCAATGAGATCCTTGACCTGTAAACAGAAGGGATCCCTGGACCTTAAACCATGGTTACTCTACGGGCTATCTGATTCCCCAACATTCATAGCTGAGCTGGAGTTAAAGAATCTACACCTTGTGTAGATTATTTAATGCCAGATCGGCAACAAGAGTTGCTGCAACAGGGGATCCATTAATTATCCAGAGTTATACATCCAGAGTATGTATCTTACTGTAAATTATTATCCATATGAGGTCTTTTGGTTGGTCTGGTTATTGGAGGCATCTTGGTATACCTCAGGCAGTTAATATTCTAATTAAAGATCTAAACAATAAACTGGGGCATGGTGTCCATTTAATATTTGGGGAATCTTCCTTCACCAGAACAGCGACCATTGATTTCTATGAAAACCTAATGAGTGCTATTTCAAAACATAGGGCTGGAAGCGTGCCCTTTAATTGCTATTTTTCAACCCAGAATGTAGATTACTTAACTCCTCAATTGTTTCCAACTTGAATTTTAGTATATACAATATACAGGGATACGTAAGTTGTGCCTTACTAGACCCAATTTCTAGCTCTGGGCCACTGCCTCTTCGTATACTCTTCTGGTCGTCAAAGTTCGGTACGGTCCTATTGTTCTGGTTCCCCACAGCCCTATTGTTCTATAATAGTCTGCAGTTCCCGTTCATCTCGGACACGTACGTGTCTCACTTATCTGCATATAACAAATCCACGAAGTACCTTGCATCCGTACACGCTAGGTACTCGTTGACAAAATCATCATAGGACAAGGTCACGTGATATCGATATAAAAAAGAGGATGGTGGTGAACAACTCCTAGGAATTATTCCAATAGAATTGGAACTCCAATATGATAAAACTCTCTTTGGTACCGATATCTCTTTGCTTCAGGAATTTGTCAAATGTACTTCTTTGCAGTATCTGCAGGAACATCATTTAAAGTATAACTTTTTTTTCCAAATCCACACTCTTCTTTTCTTTCCAGGTTCCCACTAAGACCCGTTCATCATTAAGCCCTTTGGAACCCAATACATTTGAAACTTTGAAAAAAAAAAAGAATGTTTTTGGTGGAACGAGGAAACGACCTAAGTCAATGGGGTCGGAACTAGATCTAAGCCCTCCTTGGAACTGTGGCCGGAATTTCGAACGGTCACGTGATGCATCCAAGAAACCTTTTAAAAATTCCCACCATTTCCATCTCTTCCCACCATAATCTTCAAGGCTTACTCACCCTTATTCACCCTAACATTTTTTGGTGATCCATCTGTCTGACTGTCAGAATATTTTGATCACCTCTTAAGTATAGAACTCATTAATGGGTATATCGAGCAGTGCACGACCATCTATATTAGACCGCCTATATTAGACCATCTATATTAGACACCACCCTTGGTTTCCCATCTTAACGGTCATAAACATATCCAAACAACAATTCGAATTGGAATTCAAATCCTTGATTGAATCAAAGTGTCATTTAATAGACCATACCATTCCTGTATGTAATAGCACTTCCTCCATAAGCAACAAGCATATTGGCCTGAAACAAGCATATTGGCCCGAAACAAGAATATTGGCCAGATTGAAATATTTCTCAGGTAGAATTTGTTTTCTGGGAAACATATTCTTCTATATCTTAAAGTTCCCCTAAAATTCCCCTAAAATTTAAATCTTATCTTTTGATGGCTGTAGGTCACGTGACCCATCTTTCATAGGAGTTATGTTCCTTCATCTGCCCTCATAAATGGTTGTCGTCAGGCTTTCGGACATAGGGCATAGGTACACTTATTAGTGATTCCTTGAATATTATCTGTCCCGGCATATAACCACGTATATCCAGTGTGTAGAAATCATCGTATAATGAAGTCTTCATGAATCACACACCACTAAGAATGTCATAGTCACATCCTATCAAATTCAAATACTGTAATCTGGATATTCAACACAGTCAGCTTAATGAATTACCAAGGCATAATGTAGAGATATGGTCTGGTGTAAAATCCTGATCGGGGAAGTAACGTGATCAACAACTCATTGGAGAGTAGACTAGAGTTAGTCTTTCAAAGCTGGAGTACCGTAAAGTTTCTGAATGAGTACTTTGGATGAAAGTCTTGGGCAATTCCTTGAGTATCAAAGGAGACTGAAGGATCCCCAAAAAACATCATATAAGCTTCCAAAGTATCAAACAAGTAGACCAGCAATTGAGACCCAGATAATCTTAATGATGTTGTTTTTCCATATTGTATCAACATGGTATGAACTGAATAATATGGGGAGTAGACAGTCCTGAGTTCTAGGTAGTTAAACATCATCAGAGTGGAACCATAGGAATCACCTTTAACCCAGGACCTCAAAGAGTCCACCAAGCCATTGAACCGGCCATTAAACCAGCCATTGAACAAGCCATACTAATATAGTCTAATAGATATTTAGTATGGCATAGTAGTAAAGTAGTCACCACAATGGGAATAGTAGTAACTGTACAATAGGAATGCTAGTAAGTGTCCAATCAGAAGCTGTAATGGTCTCCCATCTCACCTCTCCAATATACCTGTATGATGGACATTCACTTATATATGTATACCACAAAAAGTAGATTCTTTCACCAGGAGTCACCAAACCACTGAAATGTGGATTTCGTAAAAACCCTAGACTCTCCAGTTGGTTGGAGTAGTGTATATAAAACCGTTGACTTCTCAAACCTGTCACTATGCCTCAGTCTAAATTTAGACATGACACTCGTAATAGGGCTCTGAACGTCAACCATGATAGGATCCACCAGAAAGTAAACAAAAATAGGGTTCTGATAACTTTAAAATGACATTTCGGGAATCTCCGACCCACTAGATTACCCATCCATTATTCGGGTCGGCCCGACGTGCATCCTGTTTCATTTCCATATCAATGACGCTCGCATAATCATCGGTAAAGAAGCCAATTTCCCAAAAAGATAAATTCAAAGCCGCATCTTTGGAATGATTAGAAAATAAGCTTTGGAGACGGTGGATTAGCCTTTTGTTTTTTTGGCTGGGGTGAGGGGGATGAAACATTAGAAAAAAATGGGCTGATTGGAGCATTCAATAAGCTTTCACATTGTTTTTCCCGAATAGGAAACTGTTGTCGTTCAACGATGTAACTCGGTAACTCGGTAACTCGGTAAATAGCGACCTTTCCATATGAGGATAGTCCATCCCTTTTTCTTCTGTAGTTCTAATTATCCTAGAATCATCTAGTTATTCTGATGCACTATACAGGAAAGCAGTATAGATTGAATTGTGGTAACAAGATCATGGAGCTGTTCGAATTAGTCAAAGACATTAATAGGCCAGTGGATGGTCAAAAGTAAACTGGACAGTGATTGGTCAAGTGGGTTGGTATTCTCATATGAATGTTGTAATGAGCTGGAAAAATATAAAAGTAGCCATTTGTCAGTATCAAATTAGTCAGTCACTAGTTCCTGATTCAAGTGCATATTGATATAGCACTATCCAAGTAATTGGATGAATAATTCGGAAGAAGGCTTGGAAGAATATAGTAGGATGATAGGACCAACTAAAGTTTGAGTTCGTATTAAGTTTGGTGAAGCTATCAAAAGTTCGTACCTAGTTCATATTCAAGTCTGTTTGAGCTAGTACCAATTAAGCGCCAGATTAGTGCCAACTCAGTGCAAAATAAAGAAAGCTTGCACGTAAAAATGTAAAAAGTAGTAGCAAATTAGCATCAAATGAAGTTGAATTGATCCCAGCCATTAGTTAGTAAAATGTTAGTATTAGTTAATGCAAAATTACCAAGGATCCAGGGAAACGAAGAAGTCAGAAGATAATAGGCATTATTGTAAGACCAATTCAAACGGTGCTCATATGATAGCTGTGGCAAAACAGGTAGTACCACACTAAGCCCGAAGTATTCCGAGATCAGATGGATGTTATCATTAAATCATTAAGAAACCAGGAAGTCAATAGTAGGAAGTTAGTAAAAGCTAGCACATAAGCATTGATAGATCCACCAAAGGTAATACGCAACCCACTAAGATCTTTTGAGTCGACTCTTATCGAACCTTTCAATGACCATTGTATCATTGCATGAGGGACCAGCATAGATGATATCACCACGATGAGGCCGTAATCTCTCCAAGCGTTTGTTTTCCCTAATCATTGCTAATACAACACGGCCCTCGGCTAAACCTGCAGGATTCATCAATTCTAGTTTGGATTTTCGGAGGTACCAGCCATCTTTATCCGAGGGACCAGCCATCATTGCACGAAGTATCAGCCATCATTGCACGAGGTATCAGGGTATGGAGAGCTTCTCACAAACACCTTCAAAACAACCGGTCAACTAGGCAGCCCACTTAAACCTAAAGCAGTTCAATACCTTTCACTAAAGACCCATAGACCAATCAATATGATAAACAGAGTACTTGACCTGACGTAAGAACAAGAATCTAATAAGCGCCAATTCAGTACCGTTTTGGGGAAAGATTATTTGTCAGGAAGCAGAAAAGACCAAAGATTGATTGAATGGATTTAACACTTTCAAACCGAGAAATCTAGCGTAGTTGGAGGAAACATTTATTCTCTCAAAGGGTGGTCATTTCTTGGTGAATTATTGCGTTGAAAATGGAGGGGGATGCGGAGGTTTATATATTCGCAGCTCGCGCGCACCTGCATGGAACATGGCTGCAAATAAATAGGGCGGGGTGAGAAAATGGAGATCTATATAAGAAGCCCGTCTTCCCCCCTACCCGTCACCTTTTTTTACAACACTCTTTTTTACAACACCCTTTTTTACTCCACCCTTTTTTACTCCCCCTTCGAGAACTTTCTTATGCGAGTGATTAAGAGACACAAGCTTACATAGTTTCTGTTCCTGGAGAGATAACGGGATACATGCTTTGAGATTAGCTACTACGATATCCTTACACAATTCCTGAAAAGAAATTAAGGGGGTTTCCCCTTTTTAAGAAGATCTAATTGTCGACTTTGCTAAAGCATATACTGGAGTTGATTCAAAATGCCGTCATATCTTGCAAAGGACCAAATGGAAGTATGAATATGAATATGAATTTCGTGGAGCCTAAAAGGCCATGAGAAAATACAATCTTATTACAAATTGTCGTTTGTTAAAGTGTGAGATCACATAATTCAATGTCACATTATTGTTTGTGATCACATCCCTTATATGTGAAACTTTTACCATGATATGTTTCGATCCTTCGTATTTCTTGAAACCTTTCAATGTCCCCTGACTCACTATCGCATAGACGCTTGATATCAAAATTAGCTTCAATCTCTTCTGGCAAGTTCTTGACCCAAATTGCTTCAATGATAGTAGTATTTAGCACAAATATTTCTGCGTTGAGGGTTGAGACAGCAATCGTTTTCTGTTACTTGGATTTCCACAGTACCGGGGATTGGCCATACATTATTATCATATAGCCTGTGACTGAGCGGTTTGCTTCCTCGGGTTCAGACGCAAAACTTGCATCTGAGTAAGCCACAATATTACGTTCTGACATGGACTTATAGATTAGCTCAAGTGTTGTTGTACCTCTAAGATAGCTTAGTACTTTCTTAGCAGCTGCCAAGTGTTTGGTCTTAGGACCATTAAGGTATGTCGAGAGTTTCAGAGAACAATGAAATTGATATCAAGACGGATGGTGTTTTCAGCAAAGAGGAGTTTACCAATAATTGATCGGTATTCCGTCTGGTTGCAAGATTCGTTATCTCTTTCATTTGTGTTCTTCTCGAATCCACCTTTGTCAGCCGGTACAACATTTGATGCACACCTGTCAAGAGAATAATTCACCAATGTAATCTACGGAATATATCATTGGTCTCTGCTAGAAGCACACCTATTATCTTGTCTTCCAAGGATATTGGCACCAAACTCTCCTCAGGTCCATTCATCAAACTATCCTTAAGACTACGGCACAAAATTTATAATGGTGTTGTTGGTATAATAAAATAAACTAAACTTCTTTTGATACACTAAAAACAGGTGGAACACAATTTTATACTACATATCCTTGTTTGACCATTGACAATAATGATACATACATTTCCATACTTGATCCCAACTTCCACAAAAATCCAATACACCAACGAAAAGCCCCATGTAATGGGAAGCTCCACAACCCGAATCCAGTGTTCCAGGCCTAGGATTAGAGTTCTCATGGCAAGAAAGACCCATGTGCTTAGACCCATGTGCTTAGACCCATCTGCTTAGACCCATGTGCTTAGATCCATCTGCTTAGACCCATGTGCTTAGACCTATGTGCTTAGACGTTGAAGCAGACGCCAGGGGCTATGGAGGCCCCGTATAAAGCTTGAGGTAGAGCTCCACCTCGAAACAATGTTTTGACTTTTTGGCCAATGATCCCCGAGCAATCCCACGTACTGTGCTATTTATGAGAGCACATGAATAATATGGACCGTTAAGCACTCTCTCGGATTCATCTATCTGTACTTCCATGGGAATCATGTTGGGACCATGCACCATTACATCATTGTCAAACCCTACACCTTGTTTGCCAGTAAACCGAATATTATTAAGCACTCCATTTTCAGTAATAAGTATAGTTTTTTTCGCCAACGGGTCCCCATGAATCATCATGCTCTCATTTTCAAACTCTTCTCCAATATACCTTCCCGAGAGCGGTACTAGTTTGCCTTTGATTTTTGCGTATAACATATATGGAAAGAAAAAGTAGGCTGCCCACGCTGGAGCAGCAATAAATGCAGCGAGGATAAATTGAGTTATTTTCATGATGTGATACGCTTAAATTGAAACGGCCATGATGGTAACTTAAAAAAGATGAGGCACAATCGTTTCTTTTTTATAACACCAAGACATGTGAAGGAGGCCACGCATTCTTATCGGAACAATAGACATCCGTGACCATGTCGTGACCATGTCGTGAAAACGCATACTTCTTGTGCAAGTGGGATCTTTGTTTGCGGAAAGTTTAACCCCATTCATATCTTCTGCCCCTTTTTCCTAACAATGAGTCATTGAAGTTGTGGATCTTGTTGATGAGTCATGATAGGTGAATGATCAATGATAAGTGAATGATCAATGACAGGTGAATGATCAATGATAGGTGAATGATCAATGATAAGTGAATGAGCAATGATAGGTGAATGATCAATTAAAGGTGAATGATCAATGATAGGTGAATGATCAATGATAAGTGAATGAGCAATTAAAGGTGAATGAGCCACGATGAATGAATGAGAGAAGAATGAGAAGTGATTTGTTCACTTTATTTCCATTATGATCCAATTTTCTTATTTTTGATTTTGATTATTTGCATCATTTTCACGTGCTTCAAATTATCATGACTATATTCTTGTGTCTAATTTGAACACCACACCCTTCGGCTGGAGTTGCCGTTTAACTTGAAAATCGCTTTTCTCATTGATACTCAAAATGAACACCAGATTTTCACATGCTTATTTCCTCAAATGGTGGGTGTTACATGACACTTGAGACAAATACTTTCTTTTTGAAAGTGCAATGAGTTTTGAATGGCCCCAAAATTTGATAAGCACACACGATGAGCATATTCCCCTTGCTTCTGGAAGAAAAAAAAAAGGTATATGCTTACTTTTTCAAAGAAATAACAAACCCTTGTGTTTGGAGAGATGTGCCGAATTCAGCGTGATGAGTTTCATTCCATCAATTTAAGAGAAACAAGCATCTATCTTGGTATTGGGGTCCGCAAAAACCCAAAAACCTAAAAACCCATAACTCAAATGTCCAAAACTCAAAAATCCAAAACTCAAATGTCCAAAACCCAAAAATCCATAACTCAAAAGTCCAAAACCAAATTGACTCATATTACCAAAGTCTTCTAAATCTTACTAGAGAGTCTATACCAAAGAAAAGCAATAATAAGATTTGGTTATGCTGACGCATTTAGGGGGAAGCAAGGTATCATGATGAATTAGGATGATTTCATACTCATTTCGGTTGCATCTGGAGGAACGAATGATTGAATTTATAAGATGACCTATGTCACGCATTGTCTTGGAAACAATAGCCGTCCGTGACCAATTCCTCAGTCATTTACGTTTCGGTATAACCACACCATAATTGGGCTCTTAGCTTTTTGGAATACCAAGTCAGATCCTTTCCCATCTGAAACAAAGATCACCACCAAATTGATATACTCAAATTGATATACTCAAATTGGGACAAGGTATTTCATCTGATTGACCACCTCCTTTTTCCTCATGTCAATTGTTCCAAGCAAAACCAATACAGAGTTTCTTCCAATGTGGTAAGGTGAAAAGTTTATATTTCGGCCTTGATACAATGTCTAGCTTTCTCGGCCCGGATTCTGTGGTTATTATTTCATCAAGACATTGTCTATGCAAATATCTAAGGTTAACTCAATAAGCCTGAGGAGAGTATTGTCATGAACAAACACGGTCAAATAAGCAAATAAGCAACCATTCTCCGAGAATATCAAGAATGACAAAGACAAGGATTCCTTCTAATTTTCTGGATTGAGAACTATGATCAATTTATTTGCTTTTGAAGGTATCAAAGAATGAGAATGTTAATTGAGAATCATGGCTAATTGAGAATCATGAATCATGGCTAATTGTACTCTTTGACTAGCTGTGCTTTTAGCTGGGACTATCTTTGTGCTGACCTCATTCATTATGGTGTATGGATTGTTCGGGAAGAATGCTTTGGCTGGTGGTACTATCATTTTCTTGATTCCAGCAAGCTACTATATTTCAGATTGGCTTTCAATAGCTTGAAAGAACAGGATGAAGATCATGGATGAGGGGTACTAAAGTTGGTTGTGGATATTAGTCATCAAACATCTTGCTTGGCTCATACATGACATCGTTGACTTCCAGGAAACCACCCATGAAAACTGGATAAGAGGGGCATAATTGATTTCATCATTTGTTTTTTTACAGGTTCTTATATCTTTTCTTCTTGGTGAAATTTTGGCATGATCCATACCTTGCTTGAGGAAACTATGGTATCCACAAGACAAAGCGATTCCACAAAGAAACATCTAATGTAAGATACTACCCTAGAGCATACGACACCATAGAGCATACGACACCATAGAACACACGACACCATATAATATAAGACACCATATAATATAAGACACCATATAATATAAGAAACCATATAACATGATTTAATTGTAGTATCATTCTAGATCATTGTAGTATCATTCTAGATCATTGTAGTATCATTCTAGATCATTGTAGTATCAATGTCATATCAAATTGGTGTTATCATCGCATTAGCATTGAAGTATCATTGAAGTATCATTGAAGTAAATCAAACTCAAAGTTTGAAACGTTACAGGAAAACTTAAATCACTTGTTCAAAAATCATGGCCTATATATTCCCGAGAGGAAATATCTTGTGGATGTAGAAGGTCTCATAACTTATCTAGGGGAAAAGATAGGTTGGGGCAATGTTTGCCTAAAATGCTCATTTCAAGGAAGGACCATAGAAGCTGTCAGAGAACACATGAATTCAAAAAGGCACATGGTCATACCATATGAAAGTGAAGAAGAAAAGCTCGAGATTTCCGACTTCTATGACTTTTCGTTGACATATTCGAATGAAAAATGAACACCCCAATCAAGGCGATAACAAATGAAGATGATTGGGAAGATACTCGAAGAGCTTTTGGTACTCGTTGGTTTCAATCAATTGCTTCACTTGTTCAATGGGCAAATCGATTCTAAAATTGAAGTCTCCAAGCCAATATGACCGCATCATGATCCCTGACTTTTTTGTGTTTCTCGAACATGATACCTTTAGCTATAGTCTTGTAATTTTGATGTCTTTCATCCACGTTGCTGAAGCCAGCAGCTAAATGTGAACAAATCAAACAAATCAGAGTCTTGGAGTAATTGAAGCTGACACCCACGCCGCCCTTGTTTGCACTCATTCCACCTGAACCTGTCTTTTTCCTTTCGTTTCGGATGATGCAAGCGATCAAAGATTATGGAAGACCTCTACTCACATGACCGACACCAAACCTGAAACTAAAGGGTATACAGATATTAGTCTTGATCATCTTATTAAGGAAGCAATATGGATTCAAAAAGAGATATTAGAGGGATATGCATGGATCTCAAGAAAAAAGGTCTTGCTTGGTGCTGCTACCACTCTATGTGGAATTTTTTTTGGCAATGTGTCACTGCTCAAAAGTGGGACAACAACGAAAATGTGTCCAGAACAACAAAAATGTGGAGCAGCAGCTTTCGGTTGAAAAACAAAATATGGGGAGGGGCAGAAATTGCCACGTATAAACATTGTGGTGGAAATGGATGTTTCCAATCACATTCAGGAGGTTATATGCAAGGTCTATTGCCAAAACATGCAGTTGAAAAGTGTCACTAAAATGACATTGACACCGTTCAATATGTCATTTTGTCAGATGTCCAAGATATGTGACTTGGGGTTGCTTTTCCAATGCAACCGAATCTAGAAAGAGGTCGAAGAAGCTTAGATTTGCAACGCAAAGAGCTCTTGAACTTGGGATTCTATCAAGCTGGAAGCTGATCAGAATACTTAGGAGATAATGGCTTTGGGTAATGGTAATATCTTCTCATTATCAATCCTGGAAGTTCAGGCATATGTAAAAAAACAGGCTAAAGCTCCAGAGTGCATAATAAGTCCAGCACCAAAGATTAGACTTGGACAGGAACCATGGCTGGCCAAGTATCAATTGAGAATGTCTGAGACTGAAACCAAGATTTCTCAGAGTGATTCTGGAATTGACAGACAAAAGGTCTAACAAAAGGTCTGACCAAAAGATCATGAATCAAGCTCCATGTGGATACATACTTCGAAATAATCAAGAACAAAGAGTTTATGGAGTTGGATCTGCTTATTTTGTTATTGTGTGGACCAAAACCATGCCACAGTTAGTTACAGAAACTAGTCAGAATGGTCAAAGAGCTGGCAGATTTTTCCCTGGCCTCCACTATCAACACTAACGTTTCCGATTTCTAACACGAATATTCCAGTACTGGAGCATGGTCTTCTGATACTGGGACTATGGAGCAAAAAAAAAAAGGAGGACCTACCCATTGATAGAAAGACAAATAGGTCTAAATACTAGACTTATTCTTCAGTTCAGTGTTCAGAGCCTCATTGGTCCAAGTCATAGGGAATTGAGTGAATGCAAAGCCAACAATTGGTTTATGAACATGGGTTTTTCCCTTGGCCGTTTCTGAACTTTCTCATGGCTATATCCATTGCTTTTCGAGCCTAGGGTGAAGATGTTGCTACCCATATGATTCAGGTGATGAATTGGCACTTAATTCCTAAATTGGATCGATATCTCCAGACCAAGAATGAGGTCCCGATTCCAATCCCAATTCCAATTCCAAAAGTTTGAAATGTTGAAAATGTGCAAAGATCCAAAATGTGCAAAGATCTAAAATGTGCAAAAATCCAAAATGTGCAAAGATCCAAAATGTCCAGAAGGTCCAGAAGGTCCAAGACAAAACCATATGCTTTTGGAGAACACCCTGGGGTCTAGATCGCGAAGACGTGTTCAAAAAATCAATCAATCATAGAAATCAAGACCTGGTTCTCTTCTCAAATTGAAACGGACCTCTTAATGGTTTCCAATGATGAGATGATGAGATGATGAGATGAAGTGATGATGGGATGATGAGGAGGGGAAGAAAGGGAACCCCCTATACTGACCTTCTTTTCCAGAAGTGACATTTTTTCTTTGTCTATTGTTTTTTTCGGGGCCTGTCTGCTGGTTTTTGGCCAGCTTTTTTTTTTTTTTTTTGTCTGGTTGCTGATTTCTGTCCTGCCGTCTTTTCTTTGTCTTTTTTTTCCTTTGTTCTTTTTTTTTCCTTTGTTCTTTTTGAGACATTATGTTGGGGAGTATTATGGTGGACTTTAAACCCCAGACTAAGCAATAACCAAGGATCTCAAACAACATACCATGACTCATTGCTAGATCTAGGTCTAATCATGGTCCACAGAGACATGATGAATTGAAGACGGTGGTTTTGAAAGAAAGAAGAAGAAGAAGAAAAAGAAGAAAAAGAAATGACTATATTCCTCAACATAGCATTATGTCCAAGGGTATAACCGAACGTCGGAAGGACAGCATAGTTAGAGAGTGGACGAAAAAAGAGAGGGACCCTACCTGCATATACGGGGTCTCCATTCCTCGGTCTAAACAATTAACATGCAGGGCGGGTCGTGTCCTTTTAAACTTATCGCCGAGCATGCACACTCGGTCTCGGCTGGCGGAGATCGTTTTGATAACAACACCGCGCCAAGAAAAGGTATGCCTTGGCATCTTCGGGCATATAACCCTCTGGCCCAACATTTTGCCTCCAAAGTTTGTTTAGAGGCAGTTAGACCCTATGTTTAAGTTACGGTGGAGTTGCAAGTGTGAGGGTATGAGTGTGTGTGTGTGAGGGTTTGGGTGTGTGTGAGAGTGAGAGTTAGTGAATAAGAGTTAGTGGGTATGAGTCAGTGAATGAGTGAGATACAAGTATGTCAGTAGAGTGGTTCTTGGATGTCCCATCAATGTTTCATGTGGGTTTTACCTTTGTTCCAGAACCCGAACCTCTTAATGGTTGTTCCAGCCAACCGTTTCATTTTCACAATCGAATTCTACATGGAATGTAGAATTCCATCCAGACTCTGGCTTCAGCCGTACACGCACCGAGCACGCGACTTGTTCTCCACACTCGGAGATATTTTGAAACGCGACATGGCGACATTGTGGGCCATTTCCATCCTCAAACCATAGTGGTTTCCCCAAAGGCCAAAGACAAAAAAACAGAAGAAGCAAAAGCAAGGAAAGGAAAGGAAAGGAAAGGCGGGCAAAAAATGGACAAAAAAATGGGCAAAAAAAAGGACAAAAAAAGGACAAAAAAAGACCGTATGATTTTACCTTTTTTTTGAGGGGGGGGTGAAAACCCCACTTGGTCGTTCCTGTTTTTTCTTACTCTTTCTCTCTTTTTTTTTTTTTTTTTTTGGTTTTTGGTTTTTGGTTTTTGGGTTTTTGGGGGGGGGGGGAAAACCCCACTTGGTCGTTCCTTTTTTTTTTTTCTTTTTTTTTTTTTTTTTTTTTTTTTTTCTGGTTTTTGGTTTTTGGTTTTTGGCTTTTCGAGGGGGAGAGAGAGAGAGAGGGAGAGAGGTCAAAAATACGCCAAAACCTTCGCGTCCTGCATCCAGGGTTGTGGCTGCAGCCGTCACGCACCGCAGCCGATATCTGCGGTCCTCGTGTCGTCTGCATGTCGCGATGGAGTTATCGGTCCATGTATATATAACGCAGCACCCCCCTGGCCGCAAATATCTATCTATATATAATAACGCACCCGCACCCTTTCCCCCGTTATATTTTCTATTGGCATTTTCTATTAGCATTTCCTTTTCAGTTTTGTTTTAGCATTTGTTACCAGACTTGATTTGTTACCAGAATTTCTATTAGCAAAAACCAAAACAACAAACCAAAACAACAAACCGAAACCACAAACCAAAACGACAAACCAAAACAACAATATCTCATAGGTATAGTTGTTTCTTTTTCTTCTGACATTATATATTCTACTCACTTTATAATTTGACCATGGAAAAAGTTCAAATGTCTGGTGCTACTACTAAGTTGGCTCAACAAGAAATCATTCCTCACAAAACGGATATTGGAGCCTTGGCTAACCGTATAAATAGTGAGACGCGTGCTCTTCACAACAAAATCGATAAATTGGTCACGTTGAAGTTTGCGCTTGCCTTAAGAGATTATAAGATCTACCGTCAAGGATTACAGAGTTTTTACCATGTGTTTGCTACGGTGGAGGAGCTTTTGTATAAGGAACTTGAGGATGAAAGCAGACCATGGCATGAGATCTTACTGAAGATCTGGAAACCTGAAATGGCCCGCACTAGCCGAGCTCAACAAGATTTGTTATTCTACTATGATGACGATAAGAATAAGTTCATGTCGCCCATGATGCCCGCACAAATCGAGTTTGTGGATCATATCCGCCAACAGGTGGAGGCCAAGCCTTATATTCTCCTAGCATACTTGCATGTGATGTACTTGGCACTTTTCGCTGGGGGCCGGGTCATGAGATCTTCCGTTGGCCGTGCTACTGGTTTGTTCCCTCAGAAGGATAATTTGAAGCATGATGCTATTGTCAACTTGGGCTCCAACTTCTTCCGGTTTGATGTGGCCGATGAAGATACCTTCCGTCTCCTTTACAAGCGTGACTACGAGCTAATGACGAGGAATAGCTTGACTGAGGAGCAGAAACTCGAAATCATCCAGGAATCCAAGTACATTTTCCAGCAGAACGCCAAGTGTGTGATGGAATTGGAGACTCATAACATGCAACGCATCAAGAAGAAGTGGCTGTACTTTATGATCACCCGTGGTTACTATGCTTTACTTGCATTGCTATCATTACTTTTGATTTATGTTATGAGACGCGTTTACTTGAGATTCTAGATCTTATCTAGTGAATATTCGACACTACTCCTTGAAACAAAGTCCTGACTTCTGGAACTGTCTCAGACTCATTGAAGTTAAGTTCTGGGTCAATTTCTGGATCTATCTGAGACCGAGACCATTCAATTCTGATTCCATGGGACTTTTTCCATTTTTGGAACTACTGAGCGTTGCCGGTACTGTGCTGGTGTGCTAGTACTGATGTGCTGGTACTATTGTGCTGGTACTATTGTGCTGGTACTATTGTGCTGATGTGCTGGTATTGATGTGCTGGTTGGGGACATGTCTGCACCTATGGCTATGGCAGGGTCAGTTACTCTAGCAGGACTAATTCATGTCAATATATGAACTTAATGATTACCGGAGGTACCAAAAGATTTTGGTCTTGAAACCACTAAATCGGGGTCTCTTCACACTGTAGATTAAGTTCAACTCTTGAAGTTAATAAATATGGGCACAGACCATGGACTGGACTGGACTGGACTGAACTGGAAACGGTGGACGTGAATGTAGAAATCATTCATTCACCTGCATATAACTCTACACAGTATGTTTTCCCAAAAGGGTAACTCTAAGCACCATAATCGAGTATTGTTTTAATTCAAGTCAAGGCTCTTACTCCTATTACATGTATTAAGAGAACTCTTTTTATGGTAATTGGGTGATTCTATTTCTAAGCATTAATATATATACTTTATTTAACAACAATTGAAAGTACTGCATATAAGCACCCCGTTCTTCCCACCCACCCTACAATCTTACCACCTTTCAAATCTTTCAATTTTAGAACCTAGTTGGTGTCAAGAAATATGGGATTAGATTTAAAGCCAAAACTTTTTTAAAAAAAAATACTTCATATGACAATTTGAAAGGAATTTGATTTCCTATTTAAGTAAGTATATCCGAAGTACGGAGATGCCTGCATATAAGCCACCCCCCCTCTCATATACATTGTCTTTCAAAAGTATTCATACCACGGGGCAAACTGTTTGGAACCAGAACTAACAAAAATAAACAAACCAATAATTCAAGAAAGTTTCGTACTCCTTCCCACCATCTTAAAAAATTAAATGTCAGGATGTTTCAAACACCAACTTTCACTACAATTCAATATTCTGAGCCCTTAAACATAGAGACTAGTTTGAATGATTATGAAAAACACTGTACAAGTAATTAAATAAATTACAATACAATACAATGGATCTAACTCCGATGCATTACTAAAAAAATGTGTTTATCACGTTAAAGAGATCATCTGATTTTTTTTTTTAACTTGAATACTATAGTGTTTTCCAAAATCTTTCAAACCACACTACTAAAATTAAACATACATATGACAGCAGTCATTATATTCGGTATACAGTGATTTTCAAAAGTATTCAAACCAGGGGGCAAAATTCTTAGGGCCAGAACTAGCCAAATTGAACAAAACCAATTACTCTAAAAGTTTTGAGCCCCTTCATAGAGTCTCTAATATTAAATGATATAATGTTTCATACACAGACCATCATTAAAATTCAAGATTCTGTTTTCTTAAATCTAGAGGTTGGTTTGAATTATTTTGAAAAAGACTGTATTCACTATATGCTTTGAATGTTATATTGGGTTTGGGAGTAGTTAACTAAGTAGCTAGTTAATAAAAGTAGTTAAGTAGATGAATAGTAAGTTCCTATTTACTCTCCATATATTGGTTAGATAGACTGTATAGACAATTAACAGACAGTATACATGGACAGTTCAATAGACAGTTCAATAGACAGTAATATAGACAGTTCAATAGACAGTAATATAGACAGTTCAATAGACAATTAACATGGACAGTTCAATAGACAATTAACATGGACAGTATACATAGACAATTAACATGGACAGTACATTGAATTCAATGAAAGTTGGGGTAGTTTGGTTGGGAAGACTGTGCAAAGGAAAACACAACTTGAGTTATTGGTATGTCAAGAGTCACCACAATATCATGGACTTCCTAGTAAACTATAGTATAATAAATGATGGGTCTAAGAAGACCAAAACCCTTAACATTTATAACTACAGCCTTTAGATTCAAGATCCGATCTCAGAATACTGAACTGAATTCTGATTAAGTTGGTGTTTGAAACGTTCTATCTTTTGGTGTGAAAGCCTCTGTGAAGTAGTACGACCCTTTTTGAATTACTGGGTTATTGTTATGTTCTTTTAATACATTTATGCCTAGCTTCTTATATTCGTTGATGGTTCGTCAAGAGAGGAATCGGAGTGGCTTATATACCTTTGAGAGAAACGTGTGACCGAAAAACTCTCCACCAGAACAATGGGGAGCATTATTCTGGAATGTTCGAAAGAGGCCATCGGAGCACTTCGTGCATAGATGGCCAAACGCCGTATCTCCTTTGTAACAATCAGACTGAGAAGCTTCATAATACCTTCATAGGCAGGGCCCTGCCTATGGTGGATCTAACAGTTATCTATTTTGGCTAGTTCTGGTTCCAAAGTTGTTGGCCCCATAATAAGGCCTATATGATTAGACCAAGTTAAGTACCAAGTCAAGTACCAAGTTATGTACCAAGTTTAGTACCAAGTTAAGTACCAAGTCAAGTACCAAGTCAAGTACCAAGTCAAGTACCAAGTCAAGTACCAAGTTTAGTACCAAGTCAAGTACCAATTCAAGTACCAAGTTTAGTACCAAGTCAAGTACCAAGTTAAGTGACCAAGTTAAGTACCAAGTTTAGTACCAAGTCAAGTACCAAGTTTAGTACCAAGTTAAGTACCAAGTTAAGTGACCAAGTCAAGTGACCAATTCAAGTAACCATTATTAGTGGTTAAAATTCATGTACTTGGATATGGAAACGGTAACGTAAAGAATGTGAAGACATTGGAATAAGTTCCGGAAAGAGTTTTCTTTTTTTTATAGCATTCAATAACCTTGGAAATGGATAAACCAGAGAGAAGGTTTGGGAATGGAATAGTCACGACTTGTTTTGTGGCCCAGTGCACTTGTTACAATTCTTGAAAATTCACATATCTATCCATGCCAAGTCGTACTCATATCCGTAGCAGGTCTTCAAGGTTAACAGCCTCTAGTTTTTAGAACAAAGTAGTTAAGGGAAGTCGGTAGAAATGATGATGATACTAAGGCTTTCTTACACTCAAGATTGGTATTGACCAGTGTGCCTGCTTTGTGGGAGTTGACATGTTTAAATGAAGCCGATATCTTTACCAAGAAAGTTCCTTACCCAGTGTTGGTGCGTTCTGCATACGTCTACTCCAAGGCAGACCCTCTGCTCCACTCTCATTCACACATGACAGTATACATACAGTATACTTGGACAGTTAAATAGACAGTATGCATACAGTATACTTGGATAGTTAAATAGACAGTATACATACAGTATACATAGACAGTTAAATAGACAGTTAAATGGACAGTTAAATAGACAGTTAAATGGACAGTTAAATAGACAGTTAAATAGACAGTTAAATAGACAGTTAAATAGACAGTTAACATAGACAGCTAAATAGACAGTTAACATAGACAGTAATAGAGACAGTAATTGATAGTAATAGGCAGTTAAATAGAAGGTGTATCCATAGTAATCATCAGTACCATAGCGTAACAGATATTTTATACGCATTCTGCACCGTTTTTCGGGCAAATAATAGACCTTTCTACTGGTACCCAAGTAAAAAAGATACATGTTGCATGGAAGCCATACGGTTGGAACCACCCACCATGCAGTCAAAGACAAGGGCTCAAGGAAGTTTCCAAACAAAGGTGCTGAGCCCTTACCATAATGACGAGGTCTATGCACTTGGTCCAAGTAGAACTCCTTAGAGAATGTGGATGTAAGCATCTGGGGAAGAAGCGGTTTCGACAAGTCCAAAAAACTTGTGTTTCTTGACATCTTCAGTGTAATGGGTTTGGATCGAGAGTTTATCCAAAGCTGGCAACTTATCGAGGAACTCCGACATCTCGAACTCATTCTGTGCATCCTGTTTAAGGCGAATTTCAACGGGATCCTTCTCCTTATTATTCACTAACTCCTTCTCCTCGTCTCTGGCGTCCAAGGAGCCACGTGAATACTGGGGTCACGTGAATGCTGATCAATAGAGTCGTACTTGAAGAGGAATACTGATCAATAGAGTCGTACTTGAAGAGGAATACTGATCAATAGAATTATACTAGAAGAGGAATATGACTGTATGCTCGCCAATCTTGAAGCTGGAGCTATATTAAGACTTATGGGAATTGGCACTCTGAGTATCTAATTTCCCGCCCGACAAAGACACAGCCGTAAGATGAAGCAAGTCTGAGAATTCGGAGCCATAATCATCAGAAACAAATTCCTTCTTAAATTCCTTCTTGACTAGCTCTTTCTCAGGAGCTTCCGAGTAGTCGCACTCAATACCCATAACCCCTCAACCAAGAAATCCCTCAACCAAGAAATCCCTCAACCAAGGAACCCCCCAACTAAGGAACCCCCCAACTAAGGAACCCCCCAACTAAGGAACCCCCCACCCAAGGACCCCCCCACCTAAGGAACCCCCCAACTAAGGAACCCCCCAACTAAGGAACCCCCCAACTAAGGAACCCCCCACCCCCAAGAAGAAAAAAAAAGGAAACCAGTTCATGTTCCGTCCTGGCCGTCCCGGTTTGAGCCTTGATTGGTACTACAACAGTCCAAATAGTCCCAAAAATAATAAATCATACTATAAGGCAATGGTCCAGATTTAAGATTATCAAAAGATTGAATTCTTTAATGTATGAACTTTGGGGTGAACCGTGAACCGTGAACCGTAAACCTTTGTGCCATTTGATTTGAAAGTCTATGCGAATAGGTGGGTAGAATCATATTGAATTATTGGTTTGAATAGTTTTAAATAACACTGTATCAATCTGCAAGAACCAAAAAAAAAGGAATCCCAAAAAAAGAGTAATACCCAAAAAAAGAGTAATACCCAAAAAAAAAGGTAATCCCCAAAAAAATGCCAGTGATGTTTGTCCTAAAAATTTGGGAGTAATAGTAATAGGTAGTGGTGTTATATGCAGGTGATTGTAAAAGAAATGACAATATTTTTTTTTTTTTGAATGTTGGTTATTATTAAAAAGTGTAATTCTTATCATGGTCTAAGATTTACCATATTCTCCCACATTCCAATATAGAGTTATTCCAATATAGAGTTATTCCAATATAGAGTTATTCCAATTTCAGAGAGAGTCTCCCCCCCCTTCTTCTTCTCAATCACTATATTATGTATTCGCAATTACATAGTGAATGTGACATGCAATTGCAGAATTCTTTTCACACAAACCATAATTTGAAAAATCAAAACTAATATCAGTGTATCATGATTTTTTATTTTTGTTGAGCCACCTTGGGTCTTGTGTGCAAAATTACATCACAATTTTGTGCCCCTCTCTGAAACATTTCTTGGAGAAGAGGGTGGTAATATGAGTACATTTCTTTATGGGGACCCCAAAGCTGAGCCAGTTCAGTTCTAACCTGTTAAGCTTTATAGTCTACTAATGCATCGACTGGAACTTATAATATCAAAACTATACTTAGCCCAGAGTCGTCTCTTCTTCTGATACCTCGTGTGTTAACGCCACACTGCGCACAATTCTGAATAGAAGATAACTGAGTATCTACTCTACACCAAACAGATGTCTGATACAATAACTCGAGTACCTCATCTAAGAGAGTTATTGAAGTCCAATCATATCTCAGTTCCTGAGTACCCTTCGGTGCGTGCTAACGCGCAACAGGTTATGGGTGCTGGATCGCTTACCTCGAATTTGGAACTTCAATCCTCTCTTACTCTGAATCTCAAAGCTTCAATATTCGAATCTCAATTTGTCAACGCCTTGTTGAAAATGAAAGAAAAAGAATACATCTGGGTATGCTATGAAGGTCCAAACAGAGTGTTTGAAATCTTAAGAAAGAAACCAGACAATTTGACTACTGAGTCTGAAGTTTACGTGGCAACCTATCAATGATATAGGGACTGTGCAAGGTTCTACCCGACGTGAAGTGGGTGAGGGTCTCAACAACTCTCACTGGCACACAGACGAGGTACTGTCTGTGTCACAATCGAGTCATGCGTTTAATATGAGAGAGAACGGTAGGCAATATGCTGGTATTCACGAAAATGAATTGGTATTTGGAGCCTCTGTTAACGACTCCAACTACTCCAACTACTTCAACGACTAAGTTCCAATATTTATCTAGTACATTCTTCCTATATTATCTAATACATTCTTCCAATATTATCTAATACATTCTTCCAATATTATCTAATACATTCTTCCAATATTATCTAGTACATTCTTACCATAAGACATTGAATTCATGGTCTCACCAATGTTAGACCCACCATGGGTAATGTACTACTCATATGGATGTTTAAACCATGTACTGGTCGATCAGAACAACCTCCATTCCTCTATGCGGGACTAGTCTATATAAGGTGCTATGGTTCCTCCTTAAGGAATCATCGACGAATAAACATACAAAACATACAAAACATACAAAACATACAAAACAGAGTACTGGACGTAACCAGAATCTAACAGGTATAGTGATATAGTGATATAGGATATAGTGATATAGTGATATAGTAATATAGTGATATAGTGATATAGTGATATAGTAATATAGTGATATAGTGATATAGTGATATAGTGATATAGTGATATAGTGATATAGTGATATAGTGATATAGTGGTATAGTGATATAGTGATATAGTGATATAGTGATATAGTGGTATAATCATATAGGGATATAGTGATATAGTGATATAGTGATATAGTGATATAGTAATATAGTGATATAGTGATATAGTGATATAACGATATAGTGTTTTATAAAATATGATACTGTAAATAGTTGCTAATATCTTTACTAATATTTCGCTGGCATTTGAATGGAATAACTGATGGCGTAGTCGTACTTTACAAGAAGGTCGTGGTTTTCAATACCCTCCTTGATTTTCTACTCCTTCTTCATGATCTTCTTTTGTCTCCTGGCCTGTTTCCGGTAATGGAACTGCTCCATGAGCGAGGCACGAAGCTCGATGTCCAAATCATCACTAAGGTCGAGTCTTGGTTTTTTTTCTCTTTCCGATTTTTCTGGGAGGTCCTGATGCCTGTAAATCCATAGGATTAAGCGATTTTTGCTGCTTGAGGGCAAACTCGAGAATATCCTCCAAACCTTCTTCTTCGGAGTTGAGGTGATTATCCTCGTCCAGACCATTTTCTAGGTCATCAGAAGATACGTAAACATCGTAATCGTCGAAATCGGATTATTACTTAGGAGGTCTATACCGGTTTGCAGCCCTGGTACCTCATAAGTATCATTGAATATCTTTTTGGGTTAGAACAGACGCAGGAAAACAGATTCAACTAAACCGTGGTTTAAAAGCCTTTAAGAACTTTAAGAACTTTAAGAACTTTAAGAACTTTTAGAATTGGTTGATCGTGGACTTTGAGTCAGTGTACAGTGTGTTTCAAAACTATTCAAACCTGCGCGACAATATGTTTCGAACCAACACGCCAACACGATTCAAATCAAACTAACAAAATTAATCAAATCTAAACACATAACCACAAGACAGTTTATGTTCCTTTCCGGTTTGACCCTCCATTGGTTTGATACTGCAAGACTCCCAATTCCAATATATAGTGGTTTTCAAAACTATTCAAACTAGGGTGGCAAAATCTTTGGAATCAGAACTAGCAGAAATAAAGAAACCAATAATTGAAAAGATTTCCTACCCCTTAACAGAGTCTTTCACCCCAACTTTCATTAGAATTCAATCTTCTGAACTCTTAAATTTGGAGGCTGCTTTGAATAATATTGAAAACAATTGAGGCAAAAAAGATGTGTAAAAAATAAGGGGGGAAATGAGTAGGGGGAAAATGAGTAGGGGGAAAATGAGTAGGGGGGAGTGCTCTTTATATATTGCCAAAAGCGGGGTTTGCGCATGGCTGCAATTCTAATATCTGGGTATATATATATAGATATATATAGCGCCTTCGCGCACCCAAATTGGCAGCACCCATTTTTTACTCACACCTAAACTTGAAACTCACTTGATATCCAGTTAATTGAGTCAAAGGCTCATGACAGTCATATTACAGGCCAATTTTGAAACACATATGAAACTTCTACCAAACTCATTTGAAGAGAAATATGAAGCTCTTCTGGAACTTATTTGAAACTCATTTGTTATCCAATTAATTATGCCTACAATTACAACCATGTTCCAAGTCAATTTTGAAACTTCCTTGATACTTCCTTGATACTTCCTTGATACTTCCTTGATACTTCCTTGATACTTATTTGAAACTCACTTGAAACTGTACTTAGGAGGCAATCGTTTATTTCCAGGTTAAAGATTCCAGCATATAGAATTGTACGAAACTTTTGGGATTATTGGTCTGAATCGTTTTGTCTTGTTGGTTTGAAACATATTATCACGCTGGTCTGAATCGTTTCGAATAACACTGTACTTTGTGTCAGTGTACTTGTCAGTGTACTTGTCAGTGTACTTGTCAGTGTACTTGTCAGTGTACTTGTCAGTGTACTTGTCAGTGTACTTGTCAGTGTACTTGTCAGTGTGTTTGGGGAACAATAGTAATAGTGCTTGTCACAAGATCCAGATAGTCTGAAGGGGTGAAAGTGCCTGGAGTACTATGTACACTATCAGTAGGAACAGTTACTATATTTGATTTATGTGGAGGAGGTATCATAATCACAAGACAAGTTTCATAACTCTGACAAGGCCCAGGTGTATAAGTCCCAGGCGTAGCATGCACGAACGTCTATATGGTATAGTGGTATGGTATGGTATAGTGGTATGGTATGGTATAGTGGTATGGTATGGTATAGTGGTATGGTATGGTATAGTGGTATGGTATGGTATAGTGGTATGGTATGGTATAGTGGTATGGTATGGTATAGTGGTATGGTATGGTATAGTGGTATGGTATGGTATAGTGGTATGGTATGGTATAGTGGTATGGTATGGTATAGTGGTATGGTATGGTATAGTGGTATGGTATGGTATAGTGGTATGGTATGGTATAGTGGTATGGTATGGTATAGTGGTATGGTATGGTATAGTGGTATGGTATGGTATAGTGGTATGGTATGGTATAGTGGTATGGTATGGTATAGTGGTATGGTATGGTATAGTGGTATGGTATGGTATAGTGGTATGGTATGGTATAGTGGTATGGTATGGTATAGTGGTATGGTATGGTATAGTGGTATGGTATGGTATAGTGGTATGGTATGGTATAGTGGTATGGTATGGTATAGTGGTATGGTATGGTATAGTGGTATGGTATGGTATAGTGGTATGGTATGGTATAGTGGTATGGTATGGTATAGTGGTATGGTATGGTATAGTGGTATGGTATGGTATAGTGGTATGGTATGGTATAGTGGTATGGTATGGTATAGTGGTATGGTATGGTATAGTGGTATGGTATGGTATAGTGGTATGGTATGGTAGAGTGGTGGTGGTATGGTAGAGTGGTGGTGGTATGGTAGAGTGGTGGTGGTATGGTAGAGTGGTGGTGGTATGGATTTGCTTTCCCACTCAAGTTAAAAGATGCAGAAGTTGTTGCTGCAGATGACTTCAAGATTGCTACCCTCGAGTCCCTGATTAAACTTCTATACTTCACAAACCCCAAAAGCACTCGCGAGAGGACGCATAACTGGAGAAATATTACGAAGCGAAAAGTTTTAATGGAACCAGAGACTTTGGATTTGAAATCCGAGGTGACCATTCCGGCCAAGTCTTTAGCAAAAATTCTCATTTCGTTCCGTGCTCTAGACTCCGGAGATATCAGCATCACTGGGTTAAATTTTGACCATTGGAAACTCCAAACCATAGTTTTTTCAATATCTTTAGTCAAGAGAACGCAATAACATTCAAATGCCACGTCGTCGTCATTCACCGCGGAAGAGTTGAATTCCGGTAATGGTGTCCCTCTCTTTAATACCCTCACCTCGCTATTCAAAACGCACATCTTACCCACACATTTCACCAAGTCCATCCAGTTCCTCTTGTTCCACATCACGCAGTATCAACCGGAGTTGGCCGACTCCTCCTTGGTGTTGATACTAGAACTAAGCACTGATACTACTCACTACTACCTGTTGGGACGGCCATGGGTAAACTGGATACCCATCGGTAAATTCAGAGCCTACAAAAGTCAAATATTCAGTTACTCACACCCGAGAATGATAACCTGTTTCATTTGTTGCTGTTTTTTTTGGCGCCGAATGAGCGATTATTCATCTCATTGGGCCATTGCATCACCCTATTCGTTCCCCATTCTGAGGAACCATCAACCAAACAATATAGTAATATAACATAGTAAGATAGAAACATAGTAACATAGTAACATAGAGGCATAGAGACATAGAGGCATAGAGACATAGAGACATAGTAACATAGTAACATAGTAACATAGAGGCATAGTAACATAGTAACATAGTAACATAGTAACATAGTAACATAGTAACATAGTAACATAGTAACATAGTAACATCATAGAAAAATAGTAACATAGTAACATCATAGAAAAATAGTACCCAACGTAACATGAATTTATACCATTGTTATAAATCCGCAAGTCCACAAGTGGTGCGCGAAAGACCATTTTTTTACCCTCTGAAGTCTTACCGCACCCAAAAGCACCAGGAATAAATAATAAAACATCATTAATATTTTACTTGATTTTATTTTTTTTTTATTTTCTTAGGCAGGCATTTTTTATATGATATCAAAAGAAATGGCCGGGGTATTTTTATTTTATAAATTAAATAAGGTCTATTTACTTCCATTGTAAGTGGAGTACTCATTGAGGAATAACTAAGCAAGTCTATTTATTCAGGTATCCACAATTTGATGAAGAATATAGCGAGTTTATTTGTGGAAAAAGAAATCTGTACTTTTATATGATTTACTTTTATAAAAAAATAAAAGTATTCATCAAAGAGCTCAGAGCGTTGAGAGGCGCTTACTGAGATCTAAGACACTGATAAATTATATCAGCCAAATACTGTTCAAGTTGGGGAAAAGCTGAATACAGTTAGTACCACCATAGTAGTGCCACCATAGTAGTACCACCATAGTAGTATCACCATAGTAGTACCACCATAGTAGTACCACCATAGTAGTATGACCATAGTAGTATCACCATAGTAGTACCATAGTAGTACCACCATAGTAATATCACCATAGTAGTACCACCATAGTAGTATCACCATAGTAGTACCCCCATAGTAGTATCACCATAGTAGTACCACCATAGTAGTACCACCATAGTAGTACCACCATAGTAGTACCACCATAGTAGTATCACCATAGTAGTACCTGTGGAGATTTGTCATCTACTAACTCATAAACTAGAACTAATTCCCTTTAATGTATACTCAACCCAAAGTCGTCTCTTATTCTGTTACCTCTTCAGTTCCCGCCCGATTCCCTTTTTCCGCGGGACGTCGTCAACTTCTCGTCGATTCCTGCACATAACTGTTTCATCTGTCCTGCTTACATGCAGTCACATGGAACATGCAGTACATCAGAGATGTACTGATTCCTCATGTTCCAATAGTACCACCATAGTAATGGCACCATAGTAGTACCCCCATAGTAGTATCACCATAGTAGTATCACCATAGTAATGGCACCATAGTAGTACCACCATAGTAGTATCACCATAGTAATGGCACCATAGTAGTATCACCATAGTAGTATCACCATAGTAATGGCACCATAGTAGTATCACCATAGTAGTACCACCATAGTAATGGCACCATAGTAGTATCACCATAGTAGTATCACCATAGTAATGGCACCATAGTAATGGCACCATAGTAGTACCACCATAGTAGTACCACCATAGTAGTATCACCATAGTAGTATCACCATAGTAGTACCACCATAGTAATGGCACCATAGTAGTACCCCCATAGTAGTATCACCATAGTAGTATTGTTGGAACATGAGGAATCAGTACATCTCTGATGTACTGCATATTCCATGTGACTGCATGTAAGCAGGACAGATGAAACAGTGATAT
>NKZH01001828.1:2156-18077 GCA_002370695.1 Metschnikowia matae var. maris | reverse complement strand
GTAATGAACCCCATGCAAGCCTCTGGATTGTGAAGGTGCAATGAACCCTTAGAAGTGGGATTGTTGCATCGTGTAATGAACCTTGGCAAGCTGGACGGGATTGTGAAAGATAACAATTAAGTTCACCATCAATCAAAAGAAACAACCGCCTTCCTAAATACTCCACTTGATTCTGTTATATTGACAAACGGTTATTGGTACAACAAAGCCACTGAAATTGAAGCAGAAAAAAAGAACGTCGCTAATAGTTGCTAATAATTGCTATAAAAATAAAAATATAAAAATATAATAAAGAGTATATGTAGAAGTAAGTAGTAGACTTAACACTAGAGTTGTAGCTTGATTAGGACCTTGAAGACTCAAGACATGAATACTATTTATGACTAACACTTTTACTCATACTGTCATACTCATACTGTCATACTCATATTGTCATACTCATACTGTCATACTAATATTATCATACTCGTACTTTCAGGGTAGTAACCTGCTCATAGCAGATCTAAGGGTGCTGGTTTGTAGTTGCAATAGTTTTAGGGTTAGATGGTAATTTAGAGAGTATTTCTAGTAGTAGTAGTAGTAGTAGTAGTAGTAATACATAATAATAATCTCGATTCATATGAGTCAATATTCTTTAGACTCGATATTAAATATACGTAATACTGTAAAATCAGTTCACTGATACTTCAAATTAGATCTGATAAAAAATTTCATGATTGAATGGTACTCGGAAGTGTTCAAAGACACACATAGCAAGCCAAAATTTGAATTAGTCAAATTGTGAAACAGTCAAAATGTGGACAATCTAGAAATGTGGGAAATTCTCGAAGTTTTTTTTTAAACCCTCATTCCTTATTGCTCCAAGCCGCCAAAAGTGCCACAAAAATTCTGTCTTATAAATTTCCGTAAGTCATGCACTCACCTACCTTATTTCTGTCATTCATGAATGCTTAAAGGTACGAAACTCACAACCTCTGGTCCTGCATCCCATCATCACTCCACTATTTTCTATTAATACATACTCTAACTCATACTCTAACTCATGCTCTAACTCATACTCTAACTCATACTCTAACTCATACTCTAACTCATACTCTAAGTCATTCTCTAAGTGTCAACGAGTACCTAACGTGTACGGATGCAAGGTACTTCGTGGATATGTCGTATTCAGACAAGTTCAACACGTACAGACAAGTTCACACGTACATGTCCGAGATGAATGGGAACTGCAAACTATTACTGAATAGTAGGGTTGTGTGGAACCAGAACAATTGGACCGTACCGGACTTTGACGACCAGAAGATTATAAGAAGAGGCAGTGGCCCAGAGCTAGAAATTTGGTCTAGAAAGGCACAACTTACGTATCCCTGTATATTGTATACACTAAAATCCAAGTTGAAACTAAGTCATACTCTAAGTCATATTCTTACTGATACTCTAAATCATACTCTTACTGATACTCTAACTCTTACTGATACTCTAAGTCATACTGTAACCCTACTTCATCTACTGTACACTATTACACTATACCTTAGTGTTATATATGAATGATGTATGTCATTTTCTATTCACTTACCAAACTTCATGTACTATATACACTTTACTATATCCTCTAACACTCATAGTATTGTATATTAACGATGAGTTTAAAAGTGCTTACGAACGTGATTTAACCATAGGATCAGACGAATTCCCATCCCACTTTGGCTCTACAAGCTTTAGGTCCTTCATAAGACGTATACTGAAGTAGTGGTAGTGATGGTGGTATTTTAGTTTTACCATATATACACTATATCTAGAACAGTCTTTCTATTTAGTTCAATAATTCAGTTCTGTTCATATTTATTAACTCACTAGCTATTATTTACTTCTATAGTGTGCATAGAAGGTATTAGATAGTATATAATGATGCTGGTTCTAGCCATAGTATTTTGCTTCAAAACAATGCTACATTGACAAAGAAGACAAAGAGGACTTTTTTCAATAATTCCAGACATAGACTGTTTCAGATTTTCTATAGTGCAGAGCAATGAAGGAACTTGTTTTTTGAGAAAAACAATAATAAGACGTTTGAACTAGTGTCCTAAGTTATTGTCTTTTTATGTGATCCTTCCTTGATAGGCTGTGAAGGTTATGTTGGTGGTAATTCAGGACACAGCCATAAAGTGAATTTACGATTTCTTACTGAAATCAGCATTATGGTCTCCGTAGAACATCTAAGATTGATAATAAAAGAATCAAAGAATGCTCAGTACTTTTACATACTGTTGAAAAACGGACTAATAAACATAAAGGAAAGGGATATAGATAAAATAGTAAGAGAAACATGAAGTGACAAACATTGTCTTGAAATTAAAAGTTTGTCTGAGAGAAATCATAATGTGAGTTCATAAATTGCGGTTGGTAATAACATTATGAATAATAACAGATTGGGGTGGCGAACAATGCCTGGAAAAATAACTAGTACTGAAGATGATTTAAATATAAATTCATATTATACACCTATTAATAACACTATGAATAAAGGTAAGGGTAACAATAGGGGTAACACTATAATATCATTATCATTCATTAAGAACAAAAATACCTTGAAAATAAAATGGCCTATATGTAGAATTCCATTAACACTATGCTTTTGTATATGGGGTTATGGAAAAAGACTTTACTAATATTGTGTTGTTTTAAGGTTAATTTATTTTCCCTTATTTTAGGCTTTTGTTTTGATTTTGTAATGATTATACCTTTTAAGGTTTAGGTTTTTTTTTTTTTAATAAGAGCTCAATGAATGAAGTAATATTAAACTTGCTTACTGTTCATCTAATAGTATGAAAAATTGATCATTTGTATCATACGCTTACTTTTTGAAATACAGTGGGCAAAGGAAGAGGGCTACTGTGCACAGTCTGCCTTCAAGCTTCTACAAATTGATGAGGAGTTTCATATTTTTTCGGGCGTGAAGAGAGTGGTTGATCTATGTGCTGCTCGAGGCTCATGGTCTCAACATTGTTTACCAGGCTCTGAACTGTGCAAGGTACTTGAATGAACCCAAAGCAATACATATGAACGCAGTGCACATGACGGTGAGATAGTTGTCACAGAACTCTACCACAGAAATGGAATTCCTGAAGACTAAACACCACTGTAAGATGCCAGTATGAATCTCAGAGACTCTCATATATAGTTGTTTTTATTTAATACATCTATTCGCTTCCGATAATTTTGAGAAACTTTGTTTTGTGATTTTTCAACTCAATAATGAGTTCCCTTCGATTTTTCCCTCGCAAAGGTTTATTTTATTTCTGAATCTATCATTCAAACTAGTCTCCAGGTTCAAGAGCTCAGAATTTTGAACACTCTAATGAAAGTTAGTGTGAACCATTACGCCATTTGGTTTGTAACACTGTATGAAGGAGAACAATATTTTTTGAGTTATTGGTTGGTTTAATTTTGGTAGTTCTGGCTCTAAGCATTTAGTCATGTGGTTTGAATAGTTTTGCAAAATACTGTATATTGTCCAAATTAGATATGCTGTGTACATTTTCGTCTTTTGGCCATAAAAGTAAATCATTGTTGTACAGAAAAATACAGATGAGCGGTTTTCTTATAGATAAAAATAGAAAGATAAGAGACACAGAATATGGACATCGTCGAGTGTTGACCCAATTATCTCATTTATTAATTAGTATAGCTAAATTTCATAGTGTTTATATTTTGTATGTGGCTAGTACAATTTCTAAGCGAAAAATAAAGAATAAGTTTAGCTTGTTGCGAGAGAATTCCGGGGTCCTTAGGGTGTTAGGAAAAATCCTATGAGCGCTAGAATTGAGTATTCGATGCTTGAGGATCCTACTAATGACACCGAGACGGAGCGCGGTCTCAACCCGTAACCATGCTGTTAGCTTGGTTACCCCGTATGCATAAGAAAAGATGCATACGCCGTGGAGATCCCTAATCGGGATTCTCTAGAGCCAATAGGACTCACAAAGTGACCCCTATTCGGAAGGCTCTCTGTTGTACCTTACTACAGCAGAAAAGTATATAGAACTTACAGGTTCGCCTGATTAGAAGGTCCTGAGGAATTCATCTAAGTCATACCACCGTATTCGAATATACAGTTGAAATATAACTTTGTTTCACATCCCACGACCCATTGAAAAGTTCTAACATTTGGTAGCGCAGCAAATGTTAGAATTATTATGCGACCGAGGACTCCATTACTTAAAACCTTAGATAGATAGTCTAATATAGATATCATTAATTAAGCTAAGAGTATTCATAACGCTGATACGGCCGAGTACCTACTATTAACAGTAGCCGATCAGGAAAACGCATCCACCAATAAGGGAACGTTCCTGGAAAACGATCCATAACCTTTGACAAGCCGTTAGAAGCTTATAACCTCATACGAATACAGGCATAAAGTCCCAGGTGGCATAATAATTCTACCATAGGGGTTCCGATTCGACAATACATGTATTTTACTTTATGTATACCAATAAATATATTTGAATTTCTTGGAATTAGACTTTTTAAGCTCATAAAAAATTAATATACATATTATTAAGACTAGGATATTATGTAAATGGAACTTTTTCTTAAACCTAAAATAGGTAATTTCTGTTATGTTTTTTTATACCATATCCATATAATTCTGTTATGTTTTATACGTTTGTGCCTGAAATCTTGCATTCATTTATGGTTCCTAAAAGGGGAATTTGAGAGGTTCTTTTGGGGTTTTGAAGAGAAAAGTGATATCGAAAAACTCTCCATCACAACAATGCTAAGTATTGTTCTGGGATAATTGAAAGGTTGGTGAACATCAATAAGGACGATTTGAAACTCCGAAAAGATATAGTGATACTCTTGAACTTGAATCTTCATTTCATATCCAGCATCAGTTTTTTTTTTTTCTTGGACAGTTTTAGACCATTAAGTCAAGTGGGTCTCTGGACACAATGGAGCTAGCTACTAGTGGAACACTGTAATATTCAAGGGGAACTGTTATGGGACCTCCATGAAGTGCTCTGAGGGTCAAACTCTGTAGCACCTTTGTAACAATGGGACGGAGAGGATTATGAGTCATGAGTGTTCCATTCCCAAACCTTCTTTCTGGTTAATCCATGTCCAAGGTTATTGAATATTATAAAAAATAGAAAACTCTTTCCAGAACTTATTCCAATGTCTTCATATTCTTTACGTTACCATTTCCAAATCCAAGTACTGGAATTTCNCTCTTTCCAGAACTTATTCCAATGTCTTCATATTCTTTACGTTACCATTTCCAAATCCAAGTACTGGAATTTCAACCAGTTTCCCTTTCCCTCCCTAAAACAAAAAAAATTGTTTCATTAACAGCTATGCTTGGAGGTTAGGATCGACTTACCCATGTTCATTGACTGTTGGCACGGAACCTTTCCCCCACTTCAGTATTCAAAAATTCCCATTTGAATATTTGCTACTACCACCAAGATCTGCACTAGAGGCCATCCACTCGAGCAATGGCTTCTTGGAGCCGCCGATCACCATTTCATCCTTGAGGAACATTTGTTTCCCGGTATGTACTAGCACATATGGAGCCACAAAATTATATAATCATGCCGATAAAGACGAGCTAGTGTTCAAAGCACCAACATTGGGAGTACAGAAGGTCGTAAAGTGACACGGATGAATGTTGTCGAAAAATCCACGGCCAAGCTTCTACACCACCTCCACGCCTGCCTACTCACATTTGAAAAATAATACATCCATAGCCAGGGCCCTACCTATGGTGGGTCTAACACTTACGTTATAAAAGATATAGTCCAAAATTAGAAAGTGTATTTTATTTTATTTATAAGAATCAATAGATTCCAATTTAAGGGAATTAGACGATTTAACTATAACAAACTATATACTATACATATTATTAAGACTAGGATATTATGTAATATGGTACTTCGTTTTAAACCTAAAATAGGTGGTTTTATACGATTTATATATAATTCACCTGATTTACTATTTAATCATATTTTATATTTTTTTTTTTTTCAGCTAGATAATTTTTCCGGAGGATCATAGAAATATCGTAAATTATTATTGTGTAATTGTTAGATGATTTTTATTCATTCATATTTTTATCTCATTTTACCATATTCTATCATTTAGGCGAGACACCGCGCATTCTTCAGTACAGTGTTATTCGAAACGATTCACACCAGCGCGACAAAACTATTCAGACCTACGCGACGATATTTCAGACCTACAAGACAAAATGTTTCGGACCAAGAAGACAGAATGTTTCAGACCACACTAACAAAATTAAACAAACCACTAATTCACAAAGTTTCGTACCCCTTATCACATCCTTTCACAAACCAATATTGGAATCCAATGAAAGTTGGTGTGAAGCATTACGCCATTTGGTTTGAAAGGATGTGAATATAGGGTTTGTTTAATTTTGTTAGTGTGGTCTGAAACATTCTGTCTTGGTCCGAAACATTTTGTCTTGTAGGTCCGAATCGTTTTGTCGCGCTGGTCTGAATCGATTCGAATATCACTGTAGTCAAGTCACCAGAATGAAAATGGAATGCCTCCGCACAGCCAAAAAACAAATATGGAACTGTACTAAGGTTGAAGAAATAATCGCATATATTTCAGATATGTTTCACATATGTTTCAGATATGTTTTAGATAATTTCCATACATATTTAAAATTGTTTTGGATAAATTAATACTTGTTTAGATTTCTGGTTGTGGTGAAACCCTATGTTCTTTTGGTTTGAGTGTCACGTGACGCGATACACATCTCTCGCATCGTAGGTATATCTCAACAGTATGTTTCTCCACCGCTCTAGACTAACCCTCCAGCCGCTTTTCCGGATAACTTCCTGGCAGGCGAGACTGGTGAGATTATCTTCACTGCATACAGAAGGTTCCGAAGTAGCTCTGGCCAAAAACCCTGATGATTTCAAAGGAATTCTCACCAAATATGGCTGGGTCTTGGTCAAAAACTCCCATGTGGCCCGCAGTTGGACTCAAACAAACCTCAATATCTTCCTTGACGAAAAATTATCATCCCAGGCACCTACTGATCGCAGCAAACTTCAAGTGATGGTGGATGAGTGGATGGAAAGTGCTGATTTGGACTCTAAGCCAAAGTTTAAGAAGAAAACCGCAGAGGATCTACGCAAACACGAGGAAATGAAGTTATTTTTGAAGCAGCTGAAAGAAGAAGGTCAGTTTCGGGGTGTACGGGCAGCCAAGGCTTCTTCTAGGGCCAAAAGGGATGTATCAAATACCGAGGTCACTTTTACATATGCCTGGAACTATTTTATGGCCATGACTTACCCAAAACATAAGGAGGTTTCACCCAAAGAAGCACGTCAACTTGTGGCAGCCGAGTGGAGGCTGATGAGTATGGATGCTAAGGATGTGTATAGAGAAGAGTACTCCAAGCTTCTCCAGCTGGGAAAGGACATTTTGCATGGAAAGATTGTGGATCGGGAAGTCAAGTTGAAGCAGACTGAGCGACTCCAAAGCTCCAAGGAAAGGAGTTTACGCCGTAAGGCTGAAGCTATAAAAGCATTGGAGCTGCAAATGACAGAGAAAATTGATTCTGAAGAACTCAATAAAGAGTAGAGTAAGCCTTTTCGGTTATATGCAGGACGCGGGGATCTAAATCTTTTCATGGAGGGCTTTTTCATTCTTTTAGGGGTTCCAATTTTGTTTCGAAGGACAATTCTCGTGAAATAATTATGCTTCTCTTTGATGCTTTTTAGAAGGATAATTTCTCCATCTGCTCAAAGCATGTTATTGGCTAAGAACTCCTTACTTCGGGGCACTCATGATGTCTAGGTTTTTCCAGAAAGAGATAACTCGTTTCCCATTGCAGTGCTTAAAACTCCAATCACTTTCCGCTTCAAAAAAGAAAAAAAAAACAATACTTTTTGTTTCAGAGAAACCATTTGTGCTTCAGAGAAACCATTTGTGCTTGACTATGTTTCGTATAAGAGAAGGGACAGTATGTGGTCTTGGATCAGATGCCACATAATTATGATTGGCAAAAGCAAGAAATTTGAAAATTGTTTCTTGCTGTTTTTAGTGAGTCTGCTTCTCATTAAGAAGGCTCTAGTCATCTTCACTCCCTTTTTTAAGCTTCAAAAAAACTCAAGGTGAAGAACCTCAATTCCTTGCCTTGCAATGAAAAGGAAAACCGGTTTTCAAAATTGAGTAAATTGACTAAAGATATGGATGGGTTGAATTTGTTGTTAATCAGTTATAACACGATCTCCAGGTTGTGCAATCTAAGTGACAAGTGTTAGGGAGATTGAAGCATTTCAGTATTAAGTGTTAGAGATATTTCATTGAGAGGTTATGTCAGGGTCAAGTGATTAGTATTGGAGATGGATAGACTAGGAGGAATGTACATAGACAGAACTATATATATAGATACCATTTGATGATAATGAATATTGCGGAGTAGATAACCATGAGAAACTCATGGGGATTTGCATATGATTATCAATACAAGTGACTGAATCCAATCGATCAAAAAGTAGCAATAGTATATAAAGGGGTACATAAATTAGTACATAGAGTAGTACATAGAGTAGTACATAGAGTCGTACATAAAGTAGTATATAAAGTAGTATATAAAGTAGTATATAGAGTAGTATAGATAGTATCATACAGGGTATTGCATAGGGTATTGTATGCAGTAGTATATATGTTCACGTGACTGTGGTCGTGTGAAGGCTCACCCCAATATAAAAGGACAAGCTCCCGCTATTCTATAACAGCACCAAAATAAATATATATCAACTAAGGGAGGACATACCAATATATCTCCCAATACCAGACCCACCAATATTAACTAATGTAGAGGTACTGATGTTTACTGAGCACCTGGACTGATTCTCAATATATAGAGTAGTGCATACACTAGTACCTACACTAGTATTGTATATATCTGATGGAAAGTGTTAGTGGTTCCATTCAGTGTATTAATGTTTCAGTGTATCAGTAAATCAGTGCATCAGTAGTTCAGTGTATCAGTATGTTAGTGTGTCAGTGTGTTAGTGTAGTGTACCAGTGTATCAGTTAGTACCTGTTGTACTTTCGCAGGAAGAACTTACAAAGCTATACATAGAGAGTGAACAATTCTTAGCTCATTGTAGTTATTATAAAGAGAATGGACAAGATCTGAGTCTAAATTGATAAAACAATACGACCGGATACCAACTTTTAGTCTCCCCGGCACGGCAGTCCCTCACGTGATTTTGGTCATGTAAATGTTTACTCATCATAAAAGGATAAGCTCCCATGGTTGAATATCACCAAAATTAATACGGTATACTAATTACATAAGTCCATGGTGATTTAGGAATTGTTAATTTCTATATTTAATTTCTATATTTAATTTCTATATTTAATCAAGTAACATTCTTTTAGGATTCGACAATTTTCTTAAAACGCAAAACCGATATTTAATATTGACTTCAATAAATTGAATAATTTTCCAGCCTTAAAATACTTTTTTAATTGAGGAAGACCAACGTTTCCAAATTGGAAGATTTGGGCGACTTACTACTTCGTAGTTCATGAGCCTTATCTCTCTATGTAACCTTCTCGTTACTGGTGATACTCACAACAAAACTAGAATAACAAGAGAATTTTTTGACAGGGAGAAAAATATAAAAGGTCAGAATAGAGGTATGATGTTTAGAAAGATGTTTGAAGAAGAAGTATTATCACACGAAAATGGAAGCCAGACTTCAAAACAAAGGAGTCATGGTATTGAAAAGATAGAAGGAAAACATAGAAAGTTGAAAAAAAAAACGAAAGAAACTTTGTTATAAACAGTATTTTTTCCACTAAAAAATAAGCTGGGCCACAACAAAAATTTGAAGAGGTCAGAAGACAGTTCAAGAAAGTCTCATTAAATCCTTGAATATATAAAGGGAACATTTGATAATCGTCTGGAGTAGGAATTTGCAAAATATGTAAAGCTTCAGGTATAAGTGAATGAGTGATAGTTCAAATCATAAGTATGGTTCTGGATATATGGAGGCCATTGGTAAATGTACGGGGCATGAGTATAAATGTATGGAATCTGTGTGAATATATGAGGCGGGTGCAAATATATTGAATATAGAAATATGAATAACACAGAATGGTAGGGTATGTTACAATGAGCCAGTGAGCCAATGGATTTATTTATCAGTTTGTATTGTTTTTTATAGGCATAAGATAACCGGCAACCGAGCGAGTACGGGGGATATGAGGAGGGGGGAATCTGTTTTCACAATTCTAAACTTGAAGATGTGTAGAAGAAGAATGAAGAAATTTTTGGTTCTTGTAGAAAATATACTACAATGATACAGTATCACTGTAACTTTTGGATTTTGGTTGTAACCATAAGGTATTAAGTCATCTATAGTTCGACTTATATTAGCATACAAATTATAATCAGCAGTAAATCAAACCATGATCAATGTGAAGACTTTAAGAATTATACGGTATGTGAATTGATATTTTTTTTTAAATCTTTTTCAGCTGCTTTTTAGACCTAATGACATATTCGTTAAATAAATAGCCTAAATATCCTGTCACACATAATACTCACCCACACATATAGAATTGCTTTCAGCAAGCCTGAAGTATACTTTTTCTACGAGATGATGAGACATTAAATATATATATTATAATCGATAAATGAAAATAGATTTATCTAAGTGAACATCGAAAAAGTCGGAGGCTGCTTTGGTTCCATAGGTTAATCCTCGAGTCACGTGACCCATACCTATACCACTAGGTCATTTTTCCATCACATATCTAGACCCACTCCACAACCTCAAAATTGTATATATATATATATATATATATATATATTAAGCAATGACACAGGCTGGCGACCATCCGTATTTGGTCTTGAGGGTCCAGAAGTTGTCCTTAGGAGCAGCAGAGGAGGATTTTTTAGATTGTTGTTGAGGAGCAGCCATTTTTGTAGTTGAGAGATGATGAAGTTAATAAAAAAAAAGAGAGAAAATGGGATTTGACACCATCTTAAATACTTTTCAAATCATCTTTCGATGTCCCTTGATGCAGGTCCCGATTAACATGCGTGCAAAGATTATTTTGGCCGGTGCGTCTGAAGTTTTAGGTACCTGCCTAATTGGGCCACCACAATAGTCAAAAAAAAAAAAAAAATAGTCAAGCAAAAGAAGTCAAGCGAAAGAAGTCAATCAAAGAAGTTAATCAAAGAAGTCAATCAAAGAAGTTAATCAAAGAAGTCAATCAAAGAAGTCAAGCAGATTATGTACTTCCCCAGTATTCCCACTGTACTGTTTAAAGTAACTGATTATGCTAGGTACTGAATTTTGTGTCTTTTAAAAGAGTCTGGTACAGAGAGAATGGGTATTTGTGAGGACTTCAAAATAGTTATCATTGCTTATTTGGGTTAAGATGGTTTGGGTCTTCTTTATTGGATGCTTGCATAAAAGGAGGACATTTAGATGCCTATATAACCTATATAACTTTCAGGAAATGTAGTTTTGAATGTTGTTTCCCCAGAAAGCTAGTGGAAGTTTTTCAGCTCATAGCAGGCCGAGATAGTATGACTATGATAGGGAAGACGGCATTATTTGAAACCCATTGTTGTATTAAGCTGTATAGGCTTCAAAATATTTTCCTAAGTAGAGCACTAGCTATACTGCATCTGACAAAAATACTGTAGCACTACATAATGCTTTTCAAAATATTCAAACCAATGAACCAAAAAGGTTCGTACCCCTTGGCACAGATTTTCAGACCAAATGGGGTAATGCCTCATAGATATCTTCATTAGAGTTGAATGTTTTAAAAATTTGAAGTCTGGAGGATTGCCCTATCAACGTTTTGAATCATTGGCTTGTTTAATTTGTTAGTGTGGTTTGAATAGTTTTGAAAAACACTGTACTAACATACTACTATACTACTATACTACTATACTACTGTAGCACTATACTACTATACTACTATACTACCATACTACTATACTACTATACTACTATACTACTATACTACAATACTACAATACTACAATACTACAGTACTACCATACTACTGAAATGCTATACTGTAGAACTATACCATTTTATTGGTATTGCTCACATCAATAGTCCAGATTTCCTATTGAGCAATGGCCATATTTAAACCTACCAGTTATGAATTTCTAAAGAGTCTAAGGAGACAAATAATTAGTAACATAATTGTCAGTTAGATTAAGGCGTATACCAGTATAAGTAAGTAGTAGGTTGTAGACTAAACAGTAGTAGGGAGTAAAGTAGAGAGCTAAAGAGTATCAAATTGAAAAGTTTTAAGACTACTAAAGCTTTAATCTGTTGCTTAAAGCTTAGTAATATGGTAGACTGGAGGCATCTTGGTATACTTTCTGAACAGTAGTGTAGTTGTATACCAAAATGAGACAAAGTGGTATTCTACCCTTTCCTATTTTTGCCTTTTTCTGCCGATTAGTTTTTTTTTTCCCCTTTTCTTCTCTGTTCTCCTTCTTCCTCTCAAAAGTTGCGTGCCCGGATGGTTCCAAGGACCGTGTTGATTTTGTTACCTGTAAATACAGAGAACAGAGAGTGTTGTGTTTGAAGAAATTGCATGACGACGCTTGCATTTTATATAAATGGTGCCCGCCCATAAATATAGCCAGTAGAACTACCTCATGGTCTTTTCCAGATTCCGGTTAAGTCAGGCACTCTATTTACCATGTTCATTCACTGATGGTTCCTCAGAAGGGGGAAGGTGAGCTGAGCTATTCAAGTAACAAAAAGGGTAATGAGATGGCCCGAGGAGATGACTAATCGGTCACTCGGTGCCAAAAGAAAATAAAGCAAAAATAGAAATCGACTGACAAGAGAAACGAGTTTTCAGTCTCTTGGGCGAATAACTGCTTAGTCGACTCTCGTAGGCTCTAAAAAAACTGATCGGTAGTGGATCTACCCATGATGGTTCTAACAGCCATTTTGGTACCGTACTTTGCATCAGAAATATAATCAGTACCCTAATAATAAGCGTTAGTTAGTCAGTAGTTTACTCAGTCAGTAGTTTATTCAGAACTCAGTATAGTCACTACTAAAGTTCTTAGTGTAGTCAGAAGTATAGTCTGCCCTGGTCTTCGCTTTTAGGAACCATTGAAGAATACAAAATCAACTAGCCAACTTACATAAAAAAACATAACACCTATATTTTATATGTGCATACATAATAATTTTAAAATTCTCTCAAGTCCATTTATTGTATTAGGGTAGTGCGGTATAGGGTAGTGCGTGTTAATGTTTTAGCGCTTTACGCTTTCAATTGTGGAGCAGTGATAATGTTTGTTAGATTCCTATAAACTCAACCTAGGGGTGCCGTGACAGATTTACTTATCCGCCTTGTTTCAATACTGCGGATTCCCCTTTTCTTATAGGCCAAGCCATATTGGTCTGCGTAGCAACCAATATGCAGGTTGGCTTAAATAATCCTCCTAGCAACAATTTCTCCTAGCAACATCTCATCTTAAGTTAGAAATGTACACATCTGCATATGCATCAAGTGTTAAGTTTAACACTTGCATGCTCCTCTATTCACGTTCCAGTAGGACACGTGAACCTGAACTTTGCTCACGTGCTTGCTGGCACGTGATCATGAGGTACAGATGTGCTGCAAGTTCAACAGTGCGGTATAGTGTACTGATGTATAGTGTAGATAGTGTAGTAGTGTATACTTTTTTAGTGGGGTGCTTTCTTAGGAGCGAATACATTCATCATTCCAGAAACAAAAAGAACCAATTTTATTGACAAATTAGTCCGGAAGTCCCCAGGAATTGAAAAGTCCGTTTGCAGCCAGGAAGAAATTTAATATCCTAATGTAACATGATCCAAAAGATGCGAGAATTACTAACATTCAAGATTTTCCTTTTTTTTTTTGATGTTTGTCTTTTTTTGTTGTTGTTGTTGTTGTTTAACAGCTTAATTTACCACGAACATCTCAATTAATATACTACAGATTATTTTTTTTATTGAGTGGTTATTACAAAGATAGAGTGTAAATAGGTGTGGTGTACGGGTGCAAATGTCGACATTTTAAGGTAGACAAAGACCCAGTTACCTTCAACTTTCCACCACAAAGAAAAAGCATTTTGTGGCTTTTTGAGTACAAATAACCCCCTTTTTATTTCACTGCTTCTTTGTGTTTGTCTACACAGACTTTCCTGGTCCGTTTCCAGGACTAGCATAAGACAAATGCGCTTCTCTCTACACTGTATTCTTATTGTGAAGCTTTTTCATGCTGTGACTGATATAGTAAACTGAAAATACTATATCTTTGAAGCTTAAATATTTTCAATGTTTTTTTGACTGTTTTGAATTTTGTGAAAGATCTCTTAATGTGTTCCTGCATACGCCCAATAGACCCCAAATCTCATACGTCTTCTTCACAAAAACACACTATTGTGCTCAAAATAACTTTGTATTGTAATCCAAACCCAAATAAATGACACAAATCTTAAAACACAAGTAAAAACGCAACTACAAATATTCTTGTGTTTCAAACCACAAAGCAGCAGCACACTACAATTTCGCAGCTATTGTGTCAGATTGCGAACTATATAAACCTTACCATTCCCCTCGAACTAACTTTTTATTCCCACAACTTTTCTTCTCCGAGCACCTCTAACCAAGATCCAAGATCCAAGATCCAAAATTCAGAATTCAAAAACCAAAATTTAAAAACACAAAGTTGTAAAACTAAACGGTATGTCATCACCATTGCATACAACCATACACCATGCTCTTTTTCCAGAGAGTGCCCTTCCTCGATGATGGAACGAGATTGTAGATTCAACTCTATGACTTTCAGGGAGCATTTTTGTAAAAGACCTTTGAGATGGCGGCCATAAATGCCGTGTTCGTGCCCGCACGCGAACGCCCCAAAGCCTGGTGGTATTGGGATAGGCACACAACCAAGTGGTTTGACAGCCGCGTCACTCCATTGGCCATCTTGGGCTGGACCTCTCTTCAAGGGCCGTTTCAATACCTCCACCTAGCTTCCGGAGATTTGTTCTGGTTTTTGGGGAACGACGAGGTCCGTAAGGCACCGCGAGGGAGAAAACCATGCATGGTGAATAGTACGTACTTAGTATTTTATACTAATTTTTCAAACCATTATCCAGAAGAACCATTATCCAGAAGGAGTCTTTTTATACATTGGATAGTGTCAACTGATTGTATCAACTGATGGTGTCAACTGATTGTGTCAACAGATAGAGAACAACTGGTAGAGAACAACTAATATGGAACAACTGATAGTGAACAACTGATATGGAATAACTGATGATGTACAATTGATTTCATACATCTGGTTGTAGACACTTATACACCAGCTTCTTCTTAGTCGACGAGGAAGTGGCTGGTAAATGTGTCAAAGGGACAAACTAGTTCAGGAATTAATCGTTGGACACTACTTATAGTATACTTCTAGAATCTTTGAGAGTGTGAAGATGTGACATGAACCTTTCGGCGCGGGTTTTTGGGACATTAGTCATGTGCTCTAAGAAGTTGGGGTATACTACGAGTACTGTGATTCTGAGATTTGGCCCTGGGCTGGGATAAACTTTGATATATATGTAAGGACTACAATCATTGATGATTATAATTGGCTTAGTTATTCAAAATTTTCATTGGAAATGTTCTTTGCAGGTTTAGATAAGCAGTCATATTCAATCAAGAAGTAGTCAGTACCTTAAGGAAGGATTCAAATCCCAGACTGGACTAATTTTTGTTCTGTGTTCTTGGGGAAATATCCAGTCTAACCTACTTTCTCACCACTTATACCTGAATAGCTACTAACTGATTATGTACTGCTAACTACTTACTACTTACTACTTACTACTTACTACTTACTACTTACTAC